>PVKB01001665.1:112841-376865 GCA_004027205.1 Ctenodactylus gundi | reverse complement strand
GGGGGGGGGGGGAACAACAACAAAAACTGTAACGATCTGGGCCAATTCAGAAAAAGGCTTCAGGAAATTTGTGAAAAGCTGAAATAATTGAATATGTCAGCACTAGAAGGAGCTTTAGAGATCATCATTTCTAGAGGTTCTTAAACTTCAAACTCGTGAGTGTGGTTGTGGGTGGGAGAGACAGAGACAGAGAAACAGGACAGGGAGAGACAGAAAAAAAGACACACACAGAGAAATGAAATTGCATGCAAAATCTTAGCATCCAAAATGAATTTTTGAACAAGCTGGCTGCTGCTCTAACTGGAGTATACTGAAAGATCTAGATCCAATCACTCAGTCTCTCTTCCCTCCCCCCGCCTCCTTGGAAGCCCTCAAGGCATTGTCACAGAACCCCAGAGCTTTTTAGAACACGACTGGAAAAGCATAGGCCCATAACGGGATGCATGGACTGTCCAAATTCACATAGAAATTTGGTGATAGACCTGGAAGTAGAATGTAGATCTTTTGGCAGCCAAGACAATGCACTTTCCAAATGTCACAAATATTTTCAGTAGTATTTATAGACCTTTTCCACAGGGCAACATATAATACTTATTTTAGAATATTTAGAAATTAAATGAACGCAAAATAGAAATGTCTCATAATTTCACCACTCACAGAAAAACACTAAGGTCTTTTCTTCTAGTTGTTTCATATGCACAAAGCATGTTTTTATAAAGTCATAATCAATGTAACTTTGCATCTCATTTCACAATTATCACATTAACATCATTAGTGCTTTAACTACTACATAGTATCCTAATATATATACATATATATATATATATATATATATATATATATTATATATTATATATTATATATGTCATAATCATTAGAGACTTTATCTTCAAACTTCCTCAAAATATAGCACGTGTGTGTGTGTGTGTGTGTGTGTGTGTGTGTGTGTGTGTGTGTGTTTTAGACAGGATATTTCCCGGTAGTCCAGGCTGGTCCTGATGTTACTATGTAGCCCAGGCTGGCCTCAAACTCACAGCAATCTTCCTGCCCCAGACTGCCCAGTGTTGGGCTCACAGGTATGTGCCACCATGCCCAGTTTATGAGGTGCTGGGAAATGAATTCAGGATCTTACACTCTCTAGGCAAGTGCTGTAACTGCTGAGCTATGCGCCCAGCCCTGAGTTCATATTTTTGAGTACAGGTTAGAAGAAGAATTGTAAAATCTGACTTAAAGACTCAGATTCTTAAATGCACAGCTTGTAATAGTAGTATTACGAGGGCAACTTAAATCCGTAAAATTCAGCTATTGACAAGTACAAGTGTTAGAAGAATGAGATACCAGCTTAACTGGAAGAGAAACTCTGCTTGCCATGCTCGGTAGTTTTAACAGCTCTCTTTTTGTTAAATTTTTATTAAGACTTATGATACCTAATAACCGCACTCATCTTGGAACACTGCTACATATACATATCATACCTTAATAATTTGTACTACCCCTTCCGTTCTCCTTTACCCCCTCTCCCTCATCCCCAGATCCCCCTCTTATCTTCCCCAAACTTCCCTATTTCTTTTCATCAATCTGTTCTTTTGCTCTGTAAATTACTGTATTTTAGGTTTCTCATTGAAGAGAAAAATAAAAGAACCCATCAAAATGAGCAGTTGAAATGAGAAGACACTTCTCAAAAGCAAAAGCTCAAACAACCAATAAACAGATTTAAAAGTACTCAGCATCTTTGGCCATCAAGCTACTGCAAATGAGAACAACACTGAAATTCCATTTTAAGAGTGACTATGTTCAAGGACTGAAAAAGCAAATGCCCAGTGAGGATGTGGGGAAAAGGAACTCTCTATATTGTTGGGGACAATGTCAACTAATACAACCACCATTGAAATCAGCATAGAAATTCTTTAAAAATAAAAATTCTATCTATAAGTTTCATTTGATCCAGCTATCCCTCTTCTGAGTATCTTCCCAAAAGATTTAAAATCTTCACATTATAGTGATACATGCGCACCCATGTTCACAACAGCAAAACTCTTAATAGCTAAATTATGGATCTGCCTATATGCCCATCAACAGATGAATATATAAAGAAAATATGGTATATGTACACATTGGAGTGCTACTCTGCCATTAGGAAGGATAAATTTCAGTCTTTTTTTTTTAGGAACACAAAATAATTTTAAGAACACAATAGAAATAAATCAGACACAGAAGAGCTAATTATCTTTGAGGCACATTCTCCCAGGACTCCTGCAGAAATTCATCCTGCCCTCCAGAAAGGCCCCATCTATTTAAATACTGGTTTTCTCATGCCTGGGCTGATCATAGCCTTATATAAGAATCCATCCTTGGGTAACTGACTCATTTTCTCTTATTTATCTGGATTCAAATTCTTACTGAGAAGGATGAATGGAAACTTAAGGTAAGTGACAACAAGAGATATGCTGTTGAAGCCACTTTTCACTCACCTTCAGAATGTCTGCACAGAGTGGCCCATGAAAATTTTCTTCAGCCCCTTTCCCAGATCAGCACTGCAAACTCTGTTCCTTCACCCCACTTGAAGGCTGAAACGGACTCAGGCTCTGAATCCCAGGGCTCTTCCCAGACAGGAGATACACAACTGATTCAACTATAGTACTATTATGTGCATGTGTTACCCAGCCCTGGAAGGCCCGCTTTGCACGGTCAAACTGTCAGCCTACATTCTACACACCTGAGGTCACTGCTGTCATGATCCTTTCTCTAAGGCCTGTTTTATAATTTCACTATTTTCAGTATTCAGTCCTGGATTTATGATCTGCCTAAGTTCTCTGGAATTTGGGAATATAGAAATGGTAGCTGAGCAGATTAGACTGAAGACAGTATTAATAATATTTTCTTTGGTTTTAACTCTCTCCACAACTAATGAAATATTTTACATGTTCTTTCCTCCAAGTCTTTGAAGTCCAGTCCAGTATGAACTTTGCAATTACAGAATCTCTCATTCTTTTTTCCCATTTTATTGATATGTATAAGTGCAAAAATTTGAGGTTTACACAGATCTTGAGCATTTTGTGCACATACGTATCTTGGCAAGGTTACAAACCTTCATCTCTCTCCTCTTGGCCCTCCTCCTACCCCTCCCCCCCGTTCCCATTATTTCGCACATTAAGTTCCATGAGATAGTTATGATCTGGGTCTCTCATATCAGAGAGACCATTCGATGTTTCACCTTCTGCTTCTGACTTACTTCACTAAGCACGATGTTCTCAAGTTTCTTCCATTTGCCTGCAAAGGCCTCCACGCTGTTGGACTTTATAGATGCATAGTATTCCATGGCGTATAAATACCACAATTTGTGTATCCATTGGTCTGTTGATGGGCATTTTGGTGACTTCCATATTTTAGCTATTGTTAGTTGTGCTGCTATGAACATGGGTATATATGTATCTCTGTTATCTGTTGTTTTTAATTTTTGGGGAATATTCTTGACTGACCCTCAAGTTGCTCAGTATCCACATGTATCATATTGGAAAGGGCAAGTTAACAGCATGTCACTGAAGATTTTTATATGTACATATAAATACTTGCAAATAGATTGCTTTAAATAAATGAAAATATATTCTTCATACTTTCATAATCAGCTTTCTTCTCTTATTAATATAGCATGGACACTTTCACATTGACATCTTTAAATCTCTCTAATCCTTTTTAGCCTCTGTATTGTTAGTCATTGATGACACTGACTACAGTTTGCTATTATTACTGACCTGAATTTCTTGTTCTTTTGGTTGTTCATTATTCTATTATAATCTCCTCATTTTTTCCAGTTGATTTCAATCACTTGTAAATGAAAAAGCTTTGCCTAACACAATTTGCAATAGTTCTTTAATATAGAATATTGCCTTCAATCTGTCGAAAGCATAGCAAATTATTTTATCAATCTGTTCCTTTTAAAAACTTTCGTGTTGTTGATACACAGAAGGTGTACTGAGGTATGAATATGCATGTTTGTGCATTTATCTAAACGATTCAAATCTCTTTCACATTTTTCTGGATTTATATCACATGTAGAAAATACTTATCTATCACACATATTATATGAATGCTCGTATTTTCTTCTGATATTTTGAAATATTTAATTCTTCTGGAATATTCTTTTGTATGAAATATGTGTAGGTTCGTAATTTTTCATACATTGTCATTTCATTTCCCCCAAATCCTTTATAAAATTATATAGTCTTTTCACCAGCTTTAATACGGATTATTATATTGTTAAGTAAATAAATAGATAAGTAGATACCGCATGCTGGCTCTGCACCTTCTATTTAATTGTGCTGATCTAGCTGGCTGCTAGTTTTCAGTCCCGCATACTCATTTCTTTATTTTTCTAGAATGTTTTAACATCTGGTAGGATAACTTCTCTCTTCCCACAATTAATTGTTTTATGTTTTTCAAATTGCCTTAACTACACTCTCTTTTATTCTTCAAGATAAAGTAGGCTGTAAATTTGCCCCAGAAGTCTTTACTTGGTGTATCTGAATTTTTTCGGAATCACACAAGGATAATTCATATATTAAAATGTAGAAGAAGTTCTGCCAGTATGATACATTGTTTAAAACTATCCATGGCTTCTCTAAATACTGCACATGGTACAAATGTATCACAAAGTTTGTCTATGTAGAACAGCGCTAGTAAATAATGAGATTCAAACCTTTTCTTTATTCCTATTTTGTCACTTCTACCTACTTTCTTCACATGAGACATTAACATTTCCTACTCTGATTAAGTACTTATGCAATCATGACTTTAGTAACCTAACCATGTGTACCTGAGATGCAATGTTATACAAGGTGTGTTCCTAAGATACCACCTAACCTGAGAAAGAATGGTGTGTGGGAAGAACTCAAACAGCCATCGATTCTGGAGAAGCTGTTGGGAAAAAGAGACCTTCTTACACTGCTGGTGGGATTGTAAACTGGCATAACTATTATGGAGGGCAGCATGGAAATTTCTCAAAAGGCTCAAAATAAATATCCCCTTTGATCCACCAATACTCTTCTGGGAATCTTTCCAAAAGTGTTAAAAGCACCACATAAAAGAAATACATGTATACCCATGTTCATAGCAGCACAACTAACAATAGCTAAAATGTGGAAGACACCAAAATACCCATCAACAGACCAGCGGATACATAAATTGTGGTATATGTACACAGTGGAGTGTCACTCATTTATAAAGACAGACAGCTTTGAGGCTTTTTCAAGTAAATGGAGGCAACTTGAGACCATCACGCTCAGTGAGGTGAGTTAGGCACAGAAAGTTAAATATCACATGGTTTCTCTAATATGAGAAATCCAGAATATAGTCATTCCATAGAACTAAATGGGAGGGGGTTAGTGGGAGCTAGTGAGGAGGGGAATGGTATGGGAGGGTCAAAAAGAGAGGAGGAAGAATGTATAATTTTGATGCAATATATCTGTGCACAAAATATTCAAGTTCAATATAAACATTATATATCACATATATATATACTTATTAATAAAATAGGGGGAAATAAAAATACAAGAACTGTTCAAAATATACCATGAATGTTTAAATGTAAAGAGGTATCACCATAAAGGGCACATTGCCACTAGTCCCCATCAAAATACTCCTCCTCTGGGTGGAGGAATAGCACTGCCGCTGGAGTGCTTGCCTAGCTAGCACAAGGCCCTGAGTTCGAATCTCCAGCTGTACATAAACCAGTAGTAGTGGTGCACACCTCTAATTCCAGCATTTGAAGGGTGAAACCATGTGCTTAAGGCCAGCCTGGAGCTAGCCTGGGCTACTTAGTGAGCTCAGGACTAGCGTGGACTGTAGAGCCAGATCTTGCTTCAAAAAACAAAACAAAAACACCCTCACTTTGAGCACACCTGCTCCATCATTCTAGTCACTCTTTGATGCAGATCTGGATGTCCTTTCTCGTCAATGCCTTTACCAAGTATAAAATCAAAAATTCAGTGAATACTGCTGTGGAGTGACATCCAATGAAAGACAGGCTCATAAATCACTACAGTGTGTCCTCACTCACCTTATTCACGAGATCTGGCAGAGTGAGACTTCTCAACCTGTTTTGAATCAATTTATAACATAGAGGGAGCCACTACAATGGAACTAATGACACTTTATAAGGAGAATGTGCAGAACTGCTCCGGAAAATGGCAAGAATGATGGGATAAGTGTGTTTTACTCGAGTAGGAGTATTTGGGGAGTGATTAATGGTAATATGTCTTTTACTTTAATGTTTTTTAAGACAGAAACTTGCTCTGCAGTCCAAGCTAGTCTTGAACTCACAATATAGGCCACGCTGGCCTCAAACACACAGTAATCCTCCTGCCTCAGCCTCCTGAATGCTGGAAATACAGGTGTGCACCACCATGCCTGGCTTATGTGGTGCTGGGGAATCAAATGTAGGGCCTAGCGCTCTCTACGGTACTGGAGAGATACACCCCTAGCCCTTTTAATAATATTTAAGTATAATCATTCACCATATTTTTTGCCACATCTCATAGGTCCACTCCACTAAAATTATTTTACTCTTACTATTACCAGATTTTACATGCAGAGAAATAAAAAACACAACAAAATAAAAAGTTTAGACTGCCATTTCAAAAAACCCATAATTTATTCTTTCCAATATATATGTTCTACATATCTGTTCTATAGGTGCATATTAATTTTAAGAACTATTGGATTTGTGACCTTTTCACTCACACATATAGCATACTCTGTTCATATCCATTCCTCTTACCATATTATTATATATAAAACATACAGAATGCATAGTAGAGTTTTGAAAACGAAATAGCATTGAAAACCAAAAAAAATGTAAAGTCTCCTTTACCCACTGCCACAACTAGCAACTACAAATTATTGTTTTAAGAAAAATTCTGTGTGCTCAAATAAATATTTACAAATGTTTTGTAAGAAATAATACGAACTTTGCTTGTCTTTCTCAATTACTACTTCTCTGCCGAGTTCTACCATATGCACACATCCAAAGCTGACCAGTTCAACGATACGTAGCATTTCACTCCATGAATTCATCCAAGTTTAACCAGCTTCCTAGTCATGGACACCTGTCAGTCACTTTCAGTTTTTGTCATCATGTGTGGACACACACGCATACATACACACATGCATGTGCACTACAACGAACATCTAAGATAATATTGGTGAGAATATTTCCTAGGGTAAATTGCTAAAAATTAAGGTGTTAATTTACAACACACAAAGTTTAAGTTATCGTAGACATTGTAAATCGCTTTCCAGAAAGCTTGCATAAATTTACATTCCAATCGACAATGTGCAAATTGATCATTTCCCAGCATTTGCACCGACACTGGGTTTCATTCAAAATTTATATTTTTGCTGACCTTAGCAGAATCTCATGTTTAATCTTTATATCTTTAATTATAAGTGAAATTAGCAAATACTATATATACACTTATCATTTTCATTTTTCTTGTGGTAAACTGCCTGTTTGTATCATCCACCCACTTTTGCATTGCATCGCTCTCTGTTTTCTTAGCAATTCACAAGGACTTTTTATTTCATAAGGACTCTTTGTTAACTAAGGAAATCAGTATTTGATCTATATTATATGTTTCACACATATAATCCAAGTTTTTCAGCTGTTCCTTTCCTTTTATTTATTGTATGATTCTTTTCACATGTAGAATTTTATATAGTCAAAAATTTCCATCTGTTTTCATGACTTCTCAGTTTCCTTTTACATTTGGAGAAATTCATTTTAAACTACATCTCTTTCAAAATAGCAAAATTTACCCATTACCCACTATCTCTTCACAAACTGATGAGCTGTTTAAAACTTGTAATTGCCAACACTTGCTTCCCATTCTGCTTTATCCAAGCCCCAACCTAAGAGGAAAACTGTTGATTAAGCGCTGTAATGTAGTTCTGTGGCTGGCAGCAGTGTCCTTCTACTTCCCAACTCTATTGTGTCACTGGGGATGGTGACGTTACACGAGTAATTGGATTCTTAAACTCTAATTCATCCAGCAAATATTCGCTGATTGCTTACTCTGTGTCAAGTACCGTGCAATAAAACTGAGGTGGGGATAAAATATTGAATGAAACCAATCTCATCAGTTGTCATGGAAGCATATTGCAGTAGAATATGGAAGGGAAATAGAGGAATAATAAACACAAAATAAATAAAATGCTTGTAAATTTAAGTGCTAGGAAGAATTCAAATAAAGTATTGAGACAAAGTTTAGCAGAAGGTAACTAGAGAAGGTCGTTTTTATTCCTCAATTCCTCTTTGTTACGGCAGCTTGTGCTTATTTTATTGATCCAATAATCTCTCAAATGTCACTAAGAAGATGGATTGTAATTTTCCCAAAGTTATTTCCTGTTTCCTACATTAACTCTGTTTAGTAATGTGTTGATTGTTCAGCTTGATCAAATTGTGGGATCCATCCATATGTCTAGTGAATTTCTCATCTTGTGTTCATATTCATAAAGCGAGTCACACATTTATCAACATCTTTAGACCAATAACGTGGAGTCTACACTGGTCATACTCATCACTATCTACCCTTGATATGTCTCTCCCTTTTGAATCAGGAAGCTCAAGAAGTGTGGCAATAAGTGCTCTAAATATCTTCTCACAGCAGAGTTTGAGTGGTATTTTTGAAAAAATATTTATTTATCCTCTTTGACACACTCTAACAACTACTCTTCCAACTATGCCCTCTTTTGATCCCTGCCAGTAAGGATTTTATAAAAGAGCAGTGAACAAAAACAGGAAGATAGATTTTTGTGGAGAGGGGAAGGAGATATGGAGGCAGTGAGAGGTTCGAAAGGGAGAAGGGAAGTAAAAAGGACCAAAATGCAATATATATAATATATACCTGCATAATATATAGGTATATATTATACATATTATATCTATCTATATCATATATAGATATAATATATACCTATATTATATCTATATATGATATATACCTGCATAATATATATATAGGTATATATTATATCTATGTTCTACCTATGTAGCTGTTTTCAATAGAAAGGACAGAGATTACCGGGAAACCAAACCTGCTCTGCAAGGGATGTAGTGTTTCCACACACAATACGTCGGGACTGCCAGAATATGAGGGAAAATGATGACGGATAGGTCTGTCACACTAGCATCCATCCTTATTACCCCAAGCACCGTCCACAACAAGTGAAGCCTCAGATTGTGTGTTCAGTTGCCAGGGTCAGATAGGATAGGATAGCCTAGATTCAAGACTATTCTGCCAATTAGCAGTTATGTGACATTGAGCAAATCATTTAACCTATTTAAGATCCTGTTTCCTCATTTTAAAGCAACACCCACAGTTGCACTATCTTCATAGGAAAGTGATGAGCAAGCCGTTTAAATGGAAAACATATATATATATATATATATATATATATATATATATATATATATATGCATGATATATTTCACTTCACTAAAAATCCTTAATCCCTCTCGTTAATCCACAATCCAACATGTGATTATTCAAAATAAATATTTGACAATATAGGATGGCTATACATTACAGAAGCCCACCAGCCCAGTGTTTACATATTGTTCAGCCTTGCCGGCCTCCGCAGAACTTAAAGACACTGGTTTGTCATAATAATCTTCTAGGTCAGATGAAAATGACATGCTCTGATCCGAGCTACTATGCTCAAAAATGTTTTATTGGGTTTGGTTTCCCTTGAAAATATCATAAAAATGTCAAGTGTTCATGGTTTCTATTTATCAAATCAGAATGCATGTCATCATCTTCACAGAATCTTCTCTGTTCATATTTTTCTCTGTGATAAATCTAATTGTTGATATATTTAAAGAGATCTTGCTAGCCAGACTCTTCAAAGTTAATCATCTATTCAAAAGAATTTGCATATCTGATCTTTTCAGCATTGAGCCCCAGTTTAATTTTTTTAAGAATTAAATTTCTTTTTTTTTTTTTTCTGAGTGCATTGGCACACGCTTGTATCTCCAGCATTTAGGAAGGCTGGGGCAGGAGAGTCACAAGTTTGATTCCCACCTGGGCAAATTAGTGATACTGTCTGAAAATTTAAAAATTACAAAGGGTTGGAGATGTAGCTCAGTGGTAGAGGAGTGCCTGTGGTTTTGATTCACAGTACTGAAAAAACAAATCAGGAAATAAAAACGTTTTGAAAAAGGGAAATGCATGAACCCTGTTATTGGAAAAGAAAATACTTTCCCCTTGGTCCATGTTCCCTTCCATATGGCAGGACCTGCATTATCGTAGTGATTATCCACATACAGCTTCTTCCCTACTAAATTGTGAACTCCTGATTTTTATTGTGAGAATAAGTTCAAAAATAATTATGTAAAAATGGGATAATTTTAAACGGTTAAACACTTTGTTTCAGAAAACACTGGGTGATTTTTGCCATTTTTTACCTGTATACATAAGAACATTCAATTTTTTGAAATTGATGGCTATATTTATCACATCTTAATCACTTTTGCTTCCCTTCCCAATTCCTCATCTTATCTTTTTCCCTTTTGGAGCTTTTTTTTTTTTTTTTTTTTTTTTTTTTTTTTTTTTTTTTTTTTTTTTTTTTTTTTTTTGAGACAAGGTCTTGCTCTATAGTCCAGACTGGTTCTGAATTCAACTTGTAGTCCAGGCTGGCCTCGAAATCAGCCTCTAGAGTGCTGAGATTAAAGATACGCATCAACATGCCCCACTTCGAGTTTCTCATATAGTGATTTTAACGACACTTTATTTCACATATCAAATGAATAGATACTTCACAGCCATGTGTTGTAGCACTTACATGTATTTTCAGCACTCTGGGACACTGAGATAACAGGATTGCCAAGTTCGAGCTCAGATAGGACAGTTTCACAGCTTAATGAGATCCTGCCTCAAAAGAAAAATACGAAAAGACAGAGAATAAAACTCTTCCCAAAGCCCTGGCTGGGTTCAAGTCCCAGTACCTCAAAATAAACAAAAATAAATACAATGAAAAAGATAATTTCTATGCTACTTAATTTTTATAAACAAATGAAAAGTTTATGTCTACCTCACTTTTTAAAGTTGTCCCAAGACTATTCTGTGGTTTTTGTACATTCACCTAATGCTTATGAGAGGCCTTGCCTTGAAAAGTAATAAAATATGCCATGGCTAGCACAGCACCTGCTACAGAGACTCAATAAATTACTTTCAAATTAAAACATAAAACATTAACATATCAAACTCGTTTATTACTATGAATGCAAAACTGCTAAGTAAAACATTCCTTTTGGTACAAATGAGAGGTAATTAATAACAAATTGTCTCTTTCTAAGAATGTATAAGTAGCTTAAAATTATGTTTATCAATAATGTCTCATTTTACTTATGTGTGATAAATGTATTTAAACCTATCAATAAGTCAAAAGAGAAAAATTTGATAGAAATTCAATATCTCTTATGAAATAAAATTAAATCTTAGTTAAATTAGTAAGTCTTACCTACATATTATCTTAATGTACTAAAATTGTCATACTTGACCATAAAACTCGAGATATATTACCTTACAAGTGAAAACTTCTATTAGATGAATATTACCAATATCATTAAGTTTATTCCAAAAATTCTAGATTTTACAATGACAGAGAGAAAATTTGGAAAACAAAAAATCCCAAAAGTTTTTTTTTATATTACAGATATTTCTGCTCTCATGGAAGGCCAGCAAAAAAGTTTATGAGAACTAATATTCACTAAGTAAGAAGAATATGATATTTGCCCCAAAAATCTTCCTTATATTCAAACATTTGTCAGTTAAGAGCTATTAAACAGACAACACAGGAGGAATAAACTTAATTAAATGATCTTAAAATCTTTTAAGTTATTAAAGCCTTTTTAAAAAGACTGTTAAACAGAAATGCACATGGTCTGAATGGATAAATTCACCAGTATATCCACGTCAATTCATCTCCCAAGTATGACTACACACTGGAGAAATTTCAACCAAAATATTCAGTAAAATTATTTCCAGAACTTGTGACCAAATGATTATAATGTTAATCTAGGAGAATATATATGTGAACCAACCAATTAATCTTTAAAAGAGGATCAATGAGATGTTCCATTAGATATAAAACCATTTTCATTCATTCATTTGGTCATTCACTCAGAACAAAGCAGATAGAAATTCAGGATTTGTATGTAAAACATTATAACCTCTGGAATAGTTTCTCAGTTGAGAAGGCATTAGCCCTGTCTCTTGAAACATTTTCCTTTTCTTCTTCCATGCCCATCACTACATGTGAATACAAGCGATTAATTTATCCCCAATTTATAAATGAAAAAATTGAAGGAGAGTAAGGTGAAGTAACTTCCCAAAATGCTGTCCATCTGGTAAAGGGGGAAACCCAGCTTTAAATTCCAGCTACTTGACTCTACTATCTGTACTCTTTACCACTGGAACATGGTGCCTCTAGACAAGTTCTCTAGGAAAAGGCACGGCTGGTCAGATCCTTTTAGTACACGACCTTGGACATACTCGTTAAGTTAAATAATCCAAGAACACATGAAAGTTTAGTTATATGTAAAATAATATGAATTAAATTGTCAAAAATGAGGACCGAATAACTACCATGGAACTTAAAGTCTACTAGAAGAAAGTGCCTAGAGAAACACTGAATATAGAAGGTGCATTGAGCTGGGCATGGTGTTGTACATCTTTATACCTAACACTCTAGGAGGCTGAGGCAGGAAGTTTGCAAGTCCAAGCCTAGCCTGGGAAACTTACTGAGTTAGTGAGGCCCAGTCTCAAAACAAGAAAGCACCAGGGGTGCATTAACAGCTCAATTCAAAGGTCCGAATTTCAATCTCCAGTACCAAAATCCCCCTCACACACACGGACACGCACATGAACACAGTAATGGGCATGGACAGGCACACATATATACATTATTGTTCATTGACTGAGTATCTTGAAAGGGGAAAAAATCTAGGACGATGTGAGAAAGAAAACTGAAAGAGTATAGGTAATTCAAGTTGAGACAGCAAGGAACGTCCCTCTGAGGGAAGGATACATAAGCTGAACCAAAAATGAGTGAAGTAAAACCAGGAACTATATAGTCTCAAAATCCATATGTTCAAATCCTACCCCACAATGTGACTATATTAGGAGGTGGGGCCCTTGGAAGCAATTTGCCCTCTGAATGGCTTAGTGTCACTATAAACAAAACCCAGAGGGTTTCTTGTCCCCTCTTCTGTGTGAGCACGTGGCAATATCACAGAAATGATGAACCAGAAAGTGGGCTTTTGCCAGATATTCTACCAGTGTTTTGATCCTGAATTTCTGAGACTTTACAACTGGAAGGAATAAATGTTCATGTCTATAAACTACCTAGTTTGTGGCATTTGATTATAGAAGCTTGAACTAAGGCAGGTATTACATGAGAGCACTTTTTTATTTAATCACATATACTAATCTGTACTTTTTCGATTCTATTTATTGTCCCTTGACAGTCTTTCATCACATCAAGTCATGTAAGGACTTTCCTGTACTTGCTTTGAGTAATAATAACACAGTGCAACATGCGTGCAGTGTTTCTTACATGCAACTCATTCTTCTAATCATTTTGCATGAATTAATTCATTTAATCCTCACAATAACCCTACAAGGGACAATTATTATCATCATTTCATAGATGAAGAATCATGCACATCAAAAAAATTAGGAATTTGTCCAAGGTCACACTGTCAGAATTTGATAGTCAGAGCTTGAATTCGGGCCCTTTAAAGTTGCATTTATAATATATTCTTTTTCAGTTTTTACATTTAGATCTTGAGTCCATCTGCAATTTTTTAGTGATACTATGAAAAGTTCGGTGGGTTTTTTGGTTATTTTTGTGATTTTCTTCCTAAGTGGTTACACACTTGTCCCAATATCATTTGCTGAATAAGCATCTTTAAAGCACACTTTGACACATACTGAATTCATCTAATCGTGAATTGCTTTTTTGTCATTTTATTTTTCTGTATTATCAATTGGACAATCCCTGTATGGATACCATTTTCTTGGAATTATTGAGATTTTTTATCAAAAAGCAAGATCACAACTGAAATTTTTTTGAAGACCGTTGAAACTATTGCATTTTCCTTACCATAAAATAGTAATTCATCTTTATATTAACACAAACGATGCTTCTATTATGAGGGCTTCCAGCACAATCATTAGAATTCTACTACTTACAGATACTTAAACATATCCTAAATATCAATTCTCTTTCCAGAACTATGCTAGGTGCTGGAAACCAATAAATAAAATGTGTAAAATGTGGTCTTCATCCAAAAATGAGTTCATGTCCTAAATGAGGGGGTGGAAAATCACAAAAGATGGTACAATAGGCCAATAGTGGAAAATACAGAGTATGTCTAAATCAGATTGGGGGAGAGAGTGAGTAAGACTGTTCACAGAGCATTTACAGCTAAACTGAATTCTAAAGAGCGATTGGGAGTTAACAGGATTTGAAGGGTGAAGAAAGACCATCCCGATTTTTACGCACAATTGGCTAATAGTCAGAGATGCTAAAAGAATGGCCACTGGTTTGGCCTGGCTGGAGCATTGAACTTTAATTGATGATGAAAATCTATGAAGCTTGAGAAGTAGACAGATGCTAGCACATGAGGACTCTATGTGCAATAATCAGGAGTTTGGATTCTGAAGGTAATTAGAACTCAATGACTTCAATTAAAGAAGTGGCATGATTTATTTCCATGAATTATTATAAGCAAATTAATTGCAGGCAAATATCCCAAATTAATGAAGCTATATACCAAATATAGGAAATTAAAAATGAATAACCCATATCTTTGATTACAGAAGTCCACCAGTGCTGACCAGAATCTGAGCTACATGTGTCCCTGATCCTGTTATATGTAAAAACCATTGGTCCTCTCATCAATGTCCAGGGATTGAAGAGGACATTTGTAAATGTATTCAGTATGAAGACAAGTAAATGTCCCCTTCATCGTGTGACCACCAGTGAGGATTTATTGAAATGGCTATGGCCATCACTGCTGACAAACTGGCATCTCTTTCACTGCTGACAGACTCTCATTTCTGTCCTTGCACAAATAGCCGCTAAGTCACACAGAAACACCAAGTAATGCTATTGGATATCATTGGACCTCAGATATATTATCAAAGGAAGGGAAAGGATATCCTTAATAGCCTCCAATACATCCATTTCTGCACTAGGCATTTTTCAAACAATATTTCATTTAACCCTTACAGACACTGCGTTGTAAGGCCTTATAACAATTACTACTATCTTGATTTCCTGGACTGCAAAACCCTTCACAAGCTGACCTTTTTAAAAGGAGAATTTTTAAGCCTGGGTGGGAGACTTATGGATTTCTATAAATAAAAGCTCGAGGGTTGCTCTCGCTAACTGCAGGCAGAGCTTCACGTAAGAAGTCGGATGGTTTCCCAGATGACTCTCACCGCCTTGGTGAAGGTCGATTTTACTCTGAGGCATTCTCATTGGAGTGGTCACAGAATGGCCATATGCTCGACTTATACCACCTCAGCTTCACATCCAAGGGAAAGTAATTTCTCTTCCCCAAAATTCTCAAAGATTACTCACATTAACCCGATTTATCACAGAGCCCCTCCATGTGATTAGGGATATGATTGGCTGAAACTCTCCCGTGATTGGGAACAAAAGTGGAAGAGAAATGATTACACCTAGGAAATCCTGATTTTTTATATAAGAAATGAAAAACTGATGGAGAAACTTAAGTTCAGAGAGATGAAGTGATTTCACAAGGTTTTACAGCCAATGACTGGGGAAACAGAAATCAGAGCCTAGTAGCATTTGACTTTATTACTCACGTTTCTTTTACCATACTACGTTATCGTAAGGAATGTCCCTTAACTAGACTTGTCAAGAACTATAAAACCTGAATTTATATTTGACACCAATCTACTACTCTAATAAAGGGAACTCCAATTTGAATCACACCCTACAGAAATAAACTCAGGAATCTTCTGTGTTTAGAATGTTCTTGGAAATCACAGTCCCAGAAGATGTCTCTTCCTATTCTAAAAAGTTCTTACAGGCTATATACCAATGAAGGATCAAGGAAAAGAATTATGGGGCACTTACTGTATGAATTTGAAGGATTCAAAACTAAAGTTATTCACATACATGTCTCTTACTTTATATATTTTTTCTGAGTCTGAAAAAAAACTTAAATGCACAGACTTCCTAATTCAGTCTTATCCATTGCTTACACATGAGGAGTATACACTTTGAAGAAAGAAATCAAACTGAATCCAAATTACCATTTACTTGCTTCACAGCTCTGAGCAACAATAGGTCTGTTCCTCAGGGAAGCGAGTTAGCATTTCATAGAGTTGATATGAGATTTAGATGAGACAGTATTATAACAGGCCTAGTAAGTGCTCATGAAATAATGACCTTCCATTTCCCCGTTGAGATGCACTCTAATTTCAAAAATAAGGTAATTCATGCTGGTAGATCTTTACCAAACTGTAATTCCCATATTTGAAGTGTGTATTCGCCTGTGCCCAGTAGTTGTCACATAAGTAACAATCTATCTACAAAAAAGTACATGCCCTAAGAAGTTCTTGCCATTTTAAAAACCTTGCAGTAACTCCCTTTGTAAAATGAGAATTAATCTTGCAACAAGATAAGTCAATCAACTAATTTGCATGCTGTCTATTCCCATATAGTCCTATATTCAGATGTGTTGTGCTTCCTTTGAATCTTGGGTAAAGGATTCTCCTGTATATCAACTTACACTTCTTTTTCAGAGACCTTTTCAGCAGAAGTGGCTTCATTTTCTCAACCCTGTCATTTACAAAAAAGGGTTCTAAATGTATTCCTACCACCCCTTTAAACAAAACACATTCTATGATTGGAGAGAGGCTGTATGTCTGAGATTGGGTCAGATGCTAATGTACTGAAGTCACAGAGACAGCCCAGAAAGAGCAAATAACTCACGAAGGAAGAAATATTGGTAATTAGAATGTCCCCGCTTTATGGCATTAATAATACTTAAGAGACGCTGAGATTTACACACACAATTCAATAGTCTAGTTAAGGAAGAGTACAGCATTTAATCATGGGAGGAAGAAGGACAAGGCTCCCTGATACATTATGGTTGCAATTGCATAGCACAGGGCCAAACACATCTGAAAGTCATTTCTTTTCATTCATCACAGTTTACAAATTCCATGCTTAATTTTAGGCATTAGCACTCCAGGCTAGATGTATAATAGTCTTTATCTAATCCTATGAGCCATTACAACACAGTTTATGGTACCATCCACAAGAGCCTGGTGGAGCCACATTCTGGCTTTGAAATACAAGGCTATAAAGCAGATGGGGGTCCAGGGAAGGCTGCTGACAAGCTAAACTGAGAACGCAGCACAGAAGCATCACTTTCGTTGAAAGTCTGTGACAGATGAGACATTAATTTATACAACTGGGGTATTACCGTCACCTGGAAAGAGGAGGGCACTAGAGTGAATTTAAGAGATAAATAACAAAAAGGAGAGATGGTGAAGTGATTTCTTGGTAATCCTTCAGTTAAATAATATAATAGAGGAAAAGAAATTTTATTGTGAAAAAAACAGGATGTCCATAACCTTGAAGCCTTTGGGGTCCCTTAACAGGTATACTTTTTCTGATAAATGAGTACATTTTTAAATTTATGCCATTGTGTCAGGTGTCTTAGAACCCTACTGGAATATCAAAGTAGTCTCTCCCTCCAAATAACTAACACTAATGACCAAAGGAAACTGGCCAACAGAAGTTATTCAGAAACCAGTAAAAGGAGAAAAAATACAAGGAGTAGTGAAAAATTATCTTTTTAAACAAACTTGCTAATACCGGAAAAGATCATTGATTTGAAATAGACTAACTTGGAATTCTTAAAAGTATATACAGAAATAAAGAAACGGATTCATATTACACTAATATTTTGAAATATTGGTGAGCTAACAATGGAAGAAATATGACAGAATACCATGTTTAACATTCTTAGAAAAATTATACACTATAGCAACACTAATTGTAATCAAATCATTGAAAGTCTAATTGCAAGTCATTTTTACATTTATTAAAGCAAGCTTAGCAGGACCCCTACTTGATGACATTGTAAACTTGTTGTTTGTTGTTCAAAGGAAACCAAATTACGTTTTTAAAACAGTTTTGCATTGCCTTGAATGACCTAAGTGATTGTTTCTGATAGGTCTAGGAGCAGAGTAGAAGCGCATCCCAGATACAAGCAAAAGCCCCTGAGGTAGGCGCATGGAAATGTAAGTGACGATGCAGCCACAGGTGATTTTTTCCTCTGTATTTCTGTTTGTCGTCCATAGTTTCTATAAGGACCTTGCATTCCTATTACAATCGGGGGGAAGGCTTTATCCAGTATTGAAAATTTTCTCTCCTTTTCAGTCTAGTCTTCACAAACTTAAATTATTGCAACAATTATTTGATCATATCACTCTTGGCAAATAAATGTTTTTAAAATTTTTTAATGCCATCCTATACTGCCCACAGAATTAACTACACATTCCTCATCTTGGCATGCAAAATCCTCCTCAAAACGATTCCAAATTCTCTCACAGTCTTATCTCCTGCCACTCCGTACAGGGACCCTGCATTGCAGACAGATATTCCCTGTGTGCTTCCATCCCAGGTTTTCGCTACTGCTCCTTGTGACTGCACAAGCCTTCTGTGCCCTGCAGCTTATTAAATCATACCTATTTCCCAAAGCCGATCTCAAATGCCGTCCCCTCCCCAAACCAGGAAACCTTTTCAGGTGTATCCAATTACATGTGATCGCTCCCTCCTTCAAATTGCCATGGTGCTTTGTTTACTGGTGATATGGCATGTCTTACATCCTGGCCTCTTATAATTACTTGCATAATTATCTTTCCTTAGCCAAGACCTGGAGAGCCTAGAGGACAGGACTGAACCTGACTCACCGTCGCATCGCCTGAAGGGCCTAGCAGAGTGCCTCTGCAACATAGTGATGTTGGTGGAATTGAATTAGGTCCACAGGTGTGGCAACAAGCACGTTGTGAGGGTAGATTATCACTGAGACAAATACTTTGGGAAAATAAGGAACGGTGAGAACTAGAAAAAATAAGAAGACGAAACCCATCTAATATTAGCTCGAGAGGTAAAATGATTTGCCATACCTCTGACTTTCATGATCCATTGTGCTGAGACAAGCACCTGCTACATACTTATCTGTCGTCTAGGCAAGTCTGTGAGCATCAATGATCCCCAAATACCCACAATAATAATTTAATTAATAGAAGGAAAGAAAGAAAATAGGGCTTCTGTGGCCAATAATATTGAATTAAAAACAAGGAAAAACAAGGGGCAGCTGGTGCCGCCTTCTTATTTTCTTAAACTCTCCAGTCCTGAGCACAAAGCTTATCCTATAAGTGCTTAATTAACAAGTTGAACGAAACTGAACTTCTACACTGACAAAAATAAAACATATTAAGAGAAATAATTGCTCAGATACCCTTGTTGGAACAAGTATTTACTAGTCTTTATATTTAGCATTTACTTAACATTTAGTATCTGCTATTATTATTCTATAAAATAGTCTCGTCATTTTATAGCTGATTACCTGTTTATCTGTATAAAACTAAGGGAAACCTTTAAAAGCCAGGGATGAGTCAGGACTAAGCCTCCACCTTTCAACTATATTTGCTTTGGGAAGGCTCTTCTGAAAGTAGTAGTCTCAAGGCATGGTTTCCCTCACACATTTATTTGTTAAGTAACAGGATTTTGAAGCCGAATCCAGAGCCAAAACAAATACCTGCAAACAAAGCAATCAGGAGGACTCTCTCTCTCTCTCTCTCTCTCTCTCTCTCTCTCTCTCTCTCTCTCTCTCCCCCACCCCATGTGGAAGGGGGCGGTTTTTAACGTGGTTTAAGATGTTTAGTGAATCTTTTAAGGAAAACAAAAAGTTGATTTTTCTCTTTAGTAAAAAGAAGTGAAATGATATTTTCTATAGCAAGATATTAAATGACTCAATAGATCCAAAGATCCAAAGTGACATATAGAGCGTGATTGGGTTACATGTCTGAGAATATGAATTCATTTCTTCAAATGGAGGAAACCAAATACTGCAGTGCAAAGTTTCTTCACATCTGTCTTCAGAAGCCAACATTTACACTTCATCTTACAAAGTCCTCTCGTGCCACAAGTAACTGAGCTTGAAGTCAGAAGAACAGCATTTTGGCTTATATATCATATATGTAGAACAAATTAGCTTCCTTGATATCTTATAAAAAAAAGGTGATGGTTTCTGAAAGCCAGACTGCTGAAAAATTGACCTTTCAGTCTACAAACATACCATTTAATTTACGAGAGAAGTAAACCCTTTTGAATTGTATTTACCCAGTTGCTTTAATAAAGGTTAGGCCTTTCAAAAACAATTGTAAATGTGGCATTTAGCTCCTCATAGTTCCTCAAGCATTACTTGAATCTTGGAATTCAAAGGAAACAACCAAGAAAATAATAATACAGCAACATCGGGGCTCTCCCCAGAGCGAAACAAAATTCACAGTCTACAGACTAAAATTCAGATTTACAGTGTTACAGTTTGAAGATTTGCTAACCTTATTGTGTTTCAGGAAATGTTATTTCATCTCCTTAGGAGGGAAGATGGCCAGTACACTCATTAATTCATTCATAAAGCAAAGCTTACTAGTGATTACTAGTGATACACACTGGTATTAATTACTGAATACTCATAACTATTAAAATGCAGAAATACCATCAGGTAATGAAAAATACAGTGATTAAATCCAAGAGGTGAAATTTTACACTAAAATTTTAAAAATTTGTTTTGTTTATGATTATGAACAAAAGAAATCATATATGAGAGTTACTGTTAAACCGCGATATTTTAAAGTAGTCAGATTTTTACTAAGCTTACATGGATGCATCAGATCTCTACTGTCTACATAATACCAGCTTACAAATGAGTTGCATTTCTACTGTTATTGTGTGTGCTTCAAAATTTCTGAAGATCACAAACTCTTCTCAAGAATGCAGCTTACGGTGAAAAGCATGTAGACGCTGGAGACAGATTTATCCCAGTCTGATCGTGGCTCCGTTGTTTTCTAGTTGTATGACGTTAAGCAAGCAATATTAGGAAACAGCACAATGCTTATCATTCTGTAAATGCCCATTTTGTGAAATATTCAGCTCTCTTCTTTTCTTTCTACATTTTTTGAAACCAAGGCCTTTACACTGAGCTACTTCTTCAGTCCCCTCCCTATATTTTTTAATAAGACAGGGTCTCAACAAGTCTCTAAATTTCCCAGGCTGGTCTCACATTTGCAATCCTCCTGCTTCAACCTTCCAGAGTGCTCAGATTATAGGCCTGCACCACCACAACAAGTTTTTTTCCCTATCTTCATAAAGTGATTAAACAAATCAATCTGTATGTTTAAACTAAATAAAAACAACAAAAAGAGGTACAATTTATGTTAAAAACTGAGTGTGTCATCTGAACTTTTCAATGAAAGCTATTTTAAAATTCAGAAGTTTTCAATGCTCAACATCCTTCAGATCTCAGTGGCAAGAAGCCACGAACCCTGGGTAATTCTCAAGAGCTGTGTTCTGAAATTCCATACGAGGCTAACTCAAGGCCATTAACCAGATTTAGTAAACTTCCTTCATTTCTGGGAAGACATCAGCATTAGCCAATTTATGCCAGTGTATAAAACTGTCCCAGGCATATTTGGAAATAAGTGTTTTAGCGTGCAGGTTCAGTTTTTTAATTTGAGTTGTCCAAGGTGTCATATATGGTAGAAACCTAGGTATGAGAACAACCTTATGATCTTAGGAACTCTGCGTGGTAGAAAGCTAGGTATAAGGATTGCCTTATGATCCTAGTAACTCTTCCTTTTATCTATGTCTTTGGCTACCACACAGCTCTGCTGTAGTCACAAATGATTTGACATAGCCTTTGTCTCAAGTTTAGTGATCACCAAGCCTCCGGGACACACCTAACCACTGGTTCCATTAGATGCCCCCACCCAGATTAGGACCCTTCCCATGTCCTGATGGCTTATGTTGACCTTTCTTGACTTTATCTCATTTCGGCATAAACTTATGGTACCTGCCAGACTTCTATATTTAACTGTAATAAGCATCTATGTGTTTCCTGGCTAAGCCATGTTCCAAATTCTGAGAATCCTAGCCTAGTTTCTTCTATATTCACACTCTTAAACTACTGTAATTCCAAACACTCCCAAGGATTTTCAGAATAGAAATGATTTAACAAATGTATTGTGAAAATGGTAGTATGTTAATAAGCCTACAATTGTTCATCAAAGAACGCATATTTTAAAAAGGGATTGGAGATTTTGGCCTACTACAATTACCCAGAGTACTGGATGGTTCGACATGTTATTCTCGGGTCAGTACAAATCTTATGATTTATTAATATCAAGGAAAGGTTGAAGAATAAATATTTTATTAAATTTCAAAATAACACAAATATCAAACGCAAATTTTATTTTCTAAGAATTTATGTACTTTTTAAAAATAATAATCATGAAAGTGGTTAAGCTATCTCCTGCTTATCGCGTCTGACCCTCCACCCAGCACCTCCTGTATGAGAGCTAGTTAGAAAACGGAATATTGTTCATTAGGAAATTGTCCCCAGAAAACAAGCAATAAGTAAGACTGACCCTTAGGTAGCACCAGATTTCTCTCACAATATGCCAGTCATCTTCTGTGGGATGTTTCTCCTCAGTCTTTCTTCAACTGAGTATTAAGAACCCTTCCTCGCCTTTCAGCTACCCAAAATGATCCTTCCTGACTTTAGCTACTAATAAACCTCAGAGTAACTGGTCAGACAGAATTCAAAGATTACGAAATGTGACACCAAAGGCCTGGTGTTTCCACCTGGCATACTTTGCTTGGCCTGCAGGGCATTGTCCTAAGCTGTATGGGTGAGCAATCTGAGATTAGATGTGTGTTTCTGGGTTCCAAGTCCCATTTGTACAACCAGGCAATCTCCAGCATTATATCCTATATTACGCTAGCAAGTATTTCATTTTCCCAGGGCCTGGTGCTCTCTACTTTGTTATTGGTTTAATCTGATTACAGTCCTTGTAGGAGTTCCAATCCTTCCTGCAAACATACAAGCAGTCAAAAAATTCTTAGTGTATCCCAGTTATTTCATTCAAATAGGCTCAATGTTGCTATTAGCAATCTTTATTAATAGTTACCTCTCTACAGCTCAACACATAGTGAGAAGAAATGAATGAACCAAAACTCAGGAAATTAAGGAACATATTCACGTGTTAATAAGTACTGCTATTAACACATGCTGTAAAATTATTCTAAAGGTCATGTAACACTAAGAAAAGTAAAGATAGAAACCATTACTAGTTGGGCTACTTAATCTCTATCTACTACAGAAAGTCAGAGAAGGAGGATAAATGAAAGATTCATTCAGATTTGGTCCTCAAGGGAGATTCTGAGTAGGATTCTGAGCAAAAAGAGTCTTAAACTAATAAAAAGGAATACTAGAGTCAGCATCGTGTGAACCAGGCAGTGGCCTTGAATTACCTTACACATGTGCATACTATTTTGAGTTAATTAAAACACTGTGAAACAGTGCCAATGACTTTTCTGGTGCATAATTGGTTTTCCTCTTTCTGCACATTTCAGTGATGACTCCTTGCCTCCTAGGAGCCTTTCAGTACTTAGCCATCTTCATTTCATCTATCCAGAGACATACCTTATGCTTCTCTACCCTGCTCTCTGCTACAGGAGATATCCCAGTCCTTTGGCTTCCACCAGGTGACCAGAGGGAAAGAAATGAGCAAAGTTGCAGCATCTTCTTCCCTCTCGCCCTCCCTGCAGGGTGCCCTTAACCCAGCTATGTCCATCATTGGGTCACTGTTCTTCTCAACACAACCTACTCTACTCCACTGGCTCCTTAAGCTTTCCTAATATGTGAAATTTTTAAAAGATGACAAGTGTGCCCGTTGAAACCACCTCCAGAAGGTGAGACTGGCAGAAGGACAGGCCAAGAGGGGCATGGGGGTGAAAACACCAATGTCTTATGTATATATGTGAACCTGCCAAAGTGAAGCCTATGAATCTGTATAATCAAAAATAAATAAGAGTGGAAATAAAAAACATAGATCGTTTAAGAACAAGAGACATTATGGGTATGGCCAAGATCAGGAAATAAGTGTACATATTTAGATTGGTGCTAGCAATAAAAGGAAATCCAATGTACGTGAGAAGCAGAGTCCTAAAAGAAGGAACATGATATCGGGTGATACCAGGGTCTCAATGTGAAAGTCATTGCTGTCGTCCATTTGGTATTTCATTTATAATTCACATCTTCATTCATCCATTTGCTCAATTTCTCATCTATTGAGCAAACATCACTGAGCACGTGAAAAATCCCTGAGATGAGTATTTGGGAAATGGATATGAATGAAATATAGTTCTTGCCCTCAAAATTTTTAAGTGGAAAATAGATTCAGAAAATCAAAAAATAGGGGTATTTAGGCAATCTTTAAAGCTAACTTTTGGTCCGTTAGCAGTTAACGAGACCCGACAAAGAAAGGAAATTCATGGAGTATTCATAGTGCCATGGGAGGAGCAAATAGTGCTAATAAAATCAAGATGGGGCCCGTCCTGGGGGAATGGAGACAGTTGGGCAGGCTACCAAGATAAGGTCTCCAGCACAGGGAACAAGACATTAATCAGAGGCCAGACACAAAGTAAGGACTGGCTCTCAGAATAAGACAGTTGGCCAATTATCAGAATGGAAGGGAAAGGTCAGGACCAACCTGGAAATATAGGGAATTGAGAATGAGCAGAAGAATATCAGTATAAAGCTGCTGGAAGCCTCTGACAGGAATACATCCAAGGCTCAGAATGAACTGCCACTTCCAATGATAGAAGAGTTAGGGAAGGAGAGAATTGAAGATTCTCACAAAAAAACAAAAATAGAGATGCAAAAGCATCTTACCAATTCTCACGGGCCCCTTGTGGATTGGCTGGGAACCTGCCACTCAGAGGGATGTAGGAATAGATGGCATAGCTACAAAACTCCTTGGAACTCAATACGTTTTATGATCGGGGCTACATGCATATCATGAACCTAGTAAAAAGAATTAAAATATCTCATGTTCAACTACTCATAGGATTTACAGAGTTAATACAAGCTTTCAGCATTTGTTACCATAAATGTCCTTGAAAACTGTTACTTTTCCTTTGGAAAGAAAATCGTTTCAAATACACCATGGAGACTTGCTATTTAAGTAAACCATGAAGTTAAACCTTGTGTAAAGTTGGGAATATCTTAAATTATGTGCGTAATTTCCCTCCTGATTATGTTTGTATAATTTTGTATTAGATCCCCTTCAATGTGAACCTCTGAGAAAAGGAATATTGTTAGATTCTGGCAACACTCATGAGAGTTCAACACACAACACACAGCAAAACTAAAATGCGACATGTAAAGGGCAATTAGTCAGGGTTGCCTCCTTTTTTTTACAGTCCAAACAAGATGATACAACGTTGCAGACAAACTTACAAATGTTCCAGAGAAAAACAAAATCTTTTGGTCCCAGAACCGCAATATGCAGCCACAAGACTGAGACCAGGAGCATCAAGATTAAAGGAGATCTCACCAGAAGGGAAGTAGCATTATCCGTGTAGAACATAAGGTGAAGAGAAGTGACAGAGATAGATCAGAGCCAGTGTTGGGAGGGTGACCAGAAGTCATTCTTGCCAAGCTGAGGTGGTTCCTAGGTAATGAATTGGGAACAGGAACAGCAGATTATTTGGGGAAAAAAAAAAAAACATAACGGTCAAAAAAAAAGGAAGCAGAAGAGGTCTTTGGAGACAGATGCCTCGTAACTAAGACAAAAAAAAATCTAGAAAATTTGATATATTTACAGTGACCAATGGTTCTATCTGATAGTCTTCATGGAATGCAGGACTTTCATTGCCAACACAGGGCAAATTAGGATGGTGGGTCATTCTATATATACCTAGTCCTGGGCAGTAACAAGCCAGTTGGTATGAATGCTACAGAGAACACTGTAATCACGCCTGGAATCCATAAATATCCATAAATGCTGCTTAACAACTACTTGTATCATATTAGTTTCCTACTGTTGCTGAAACAAAATACCACAAGTTTAGTGAATTATGACAATATAGATTTATTCACTCATAATTCCAGAGGATGGAAGACAGAAATAAGTATCAGTAGGCTAAAACCAAGGTGTGGGCAGGGCTACAGCCAGGACTCCCTCCAGAAGGTCTAGAGGTGACCTCTTTGCTGGCCTTTCTGGCAGCCTCAATAGCAGCATTCCTTGATTCATGGTCCCTTCTTCTATCTCCAAAGTCTGTAGTACAGTGTTTTCAAGTTCCTCTATGTCTGTTTTTACATTGCTGTCTGGTTTTCTCTGGTTCTGTTCTCTTACAGAATCCTTTTGGTTGCACTAGATCAGCCAGGTCATCCAGGATAATTGCTACATCTCAAGATCCTTACCTTGGTCACATTTGTAAATTCACTTTTGTTGTAGAAAGGGACATTTACAGATTCTGAGGATTAGGGCATGGATATACTTGCGGGGGTCTGTTTCAAGGCTAGAGGAGGCAAACCTGCCAGAGACATCAGACAAAGTGAGATTTGGGTTAAAACAGCTCAGTTTTCTTCCACCTCTACCTAATCCTATCCATATTTTCCCCAAACTGACAACTCTTAAGCAAGGACGGAAGAAGAAATAACCAGAAGACAATTGAGAGGATGAGCAGAAGATACACACAGAAGTTCTATAGGCTTTTAGTGGGTGAACGTCCTTGAGTTACTTTTGCTCCTGTGAGTAACCCCAATAAACTCTTTGTGTCATCAAGCTGGACATTGGTGCAATTATTACTTTGCTCTGTGAGTTGTATTCTATCAGGAGTGATGATGTTCATTCATATCTACCCAGGAACCATTTTTTTTAACAGTTTTTAACTCTTAGGATTCATCTATCATATCTCAATATCAAGCTTTTCTTCAAATCGTCTTCTCTCCTAGTTTCAAGTTTAGGGTTTTCTAATTCATTAAGCATTTTAACTATTTTTGAACAATCATTTTAATATCCCTGCCAGGTACTTAATATTATCCAGATCTTGAAAATGGAAAAAAAAAAAAAAAAAAAAACCCGAGTCTCAAAGTTCAAGCAACTGGCCCAAGTTCTCTAAATCCAAAGTATAGCCCTAAAACTCAGAAAAACATGAAGAGAAAGTTTGTAGGAGAATTATAACATCCTATAGTTCCCATCCAACAAAGCCTGACAGAGACACACTTGAGAAGGGGTACACAAATGGGCACACAGCAAACAATAGCTCAAGAGGAAGACGGCTCAGAACACATGCCGTCACTTCCAATGAGTTCAGTAAAAAGGAGTTTGAACTCTAGCATTTAATTTATTACTCTTCACACATGGGAGGCTAACACCATATTATGTACCTTAGGATGTAGAAAACTTTCCATATTATTTAGCCTAACTTGTAAAAAACTGTCTTAGGAAAATTCACTGTGGCCACAAAATTCTTGCTAACCCTTAGAGAGACTTATAAGCCATGTATGGCTATTCCACAAAGATAAATATTGCCTAAAATGTAAAGAAAACAAGATGCATGACTCAAAGGAGGCAAAGAAATTGAAAACTAGAGTACGACTAAGAGAACTGAGTGAGAGCCATAAATTGTAGCTGCATCCCAGGGCACTGGGATCTGTTAACATCAAGACATCAGTTGGTTTTCATTAATCTAACAACCACCTGTTGGGGTCCTACTGTGCTCCAGGCAATGGGCTAAGCACTTACACCTTTGCTCACTTAATCTGCACAACACGTCTGCAAGATGTTATTATTCTTATAGGAAGATGAAGAAATGTTTGGACAGAGGTTAAATAGCTCACTCAAATGCCACACAGATAAATGACAGAGATAGGACTTCAACTCAGCTAGTTTGCCCGAAGGTCCTATGCCCTTGCTAAGGTCTAACAGTTACTTAATCACAGTGCCTGGTTTTGCACTTGTACACTGCCTCAGTTGCCAGCAATGTTATTGAAAATGATGGGGTCTGGGTAAGAATAGGTTGAAATAAGCACAAGTTTTTTCAGTCTGTTTTATACGGAACAACTAAGTTTCTTCATCACACACCCAAATCACAGAGAAGTGGCTCTGATACACAGAAAACTGCCTTAATAGGCATACTGCAGATAAGACCAGGAAAGAATGCCTAGGGAAAAGTGTTGCCTATAGTCTGACAGCTGCATGTAACTAATGTTTATAAACATATTCACCAGTGTATGAACTGGAACTCAAGACCAAATTATTTTGACAAATCAAACTATAGAGTCAACATTTGTGGCTCTCTGACACCTATTTTCTGAATGGCTCCTTCATTTTCCTGTCTTCTATTGAGAAAAAGAACTGTTTTCATTCCAGAGATGGGTATAAAACTGAGGATTCAAAGACAAGACAAGTAATCTCTATGTGTCAGCAGGCCAACCCAAGAAACTTCTAGAATTTGACACAGGTTGAATAGTGAGGCAATATATCAAAACTATTCCTCTCTTTCTGTTCTTTTTTCTCCATAAAAATCAATTAGACTGCATTAGCTTTCAGGAAAATAACCCTTAAAGGAGGTTCTCCTTCCTAGAAAAGGGAAAGGAATTCAGAATGAGACATTAAGTATGGGGAAATAGGTAATTTCACGCAACTCAAAAGAGACAAAAAAAAAGGCAAGTTCAAGGAGTAGAAACAGACAAAGCAGTTGTCTCACTGAACTCTTCACCCCTTGTAGAAAAAAAAAAAAAAAAAACTTCTTCTGAGTAAGTGAGAACATGTTAAAGAATGATTCAGAAACCAAATGAATTCTTCCCTTAGTGAATTACAAAACAACCCCAATCATCAGCCAAGAATAGAATATAATGCAAGTGTCCTCTGAGGCTTCTCTCCAGGACAAGGTCGCCCTAGACACTCCCTTTGATCTTTACCCAATGGTGTCCTAGCACTTCCTTCCCAAATGCCCAGCGCCTAACAGTCCTACTATGCCTAGAGCGGCAGCATTCAATCATCTTATAACTACCAGATGGGGCCAATCCCCTTGCTCCTGTCACACTGTCCAATGACAATGACTTAGTAATCAGTATCCAGCTAATATATTAACCAGTAAATTCTTCTTTAGCTGAAAGGCATATCACTAATGGGGAAATGTCACATAATGGAATTGACTGTCTCAGAGTTAGTTTTCTAAGATGTAGTTTAAATAGCGAGAGCCAATAACTAGCTAATTGAGAATCTCTTCCTCATTGTAACGTCAGATTGTTGACTAGATTATAGGATCCCAAAGCTTCACCAAAGAAAATGACATTTTTTACTGAAAAAAAAAAGTGATGAGACATTTCTAACACTTGCTGCTGTATTGGCCCAGATTTCAGATTCCCCAGATATTGAACTGGTGGGAAAGATACTTTTGCACCATGGCCAAAGTCCTAAGGCAGAAACAGATGTGAGGAATTTGAGGAAGTGAAAGCAAAACAGCAGAAAAATAAACAAACCGTATTCCCTGCAGGTCTTCCAAGTCGTCAGTATCCCTGTTCGTTCGCCTCTCTGAACTGAAGACCTTTATCAAATGCAAAATGCTTGAGAAAAATGATGGCATTATAATGCTCCTTGGCATTTTAAAAAGAATTTCAGTCCTCAAATTAAATAGTTCTGGGGAGTCGTTGTGGAGGAAAAATGGCTCAAGCCCTGACCATCAACATGTGTGAGACAAAAGAGTCTTGTTTACTTCCTGATTATAGACCCCTGAGGTCTTCTCCAGGTTTGGGGACAAGGCCAGAGAGAGAGAGAGAGAGAGAGAGAGAGAGAGAGAGACAGAGAAACAGAGAAACAGAGAGAGATAGAGAGACAGAGAGAGTTGTGAAAAGTGGACAGAGAAGGTAGAAAGGAGAAAGGACAAAAAGAGACACTGAAAATGGAAGGACTACCCAAAAAAAGTCATTGACTTCTCTGCCATTTTGGGTCTCGGCCAGGTGTTGTAGTGGTGAAAAGCGATGTTATGAGCTTCCCAAGGCATTCCTCCCACTTACCCTCCATACCTAAGGCTTGAGAGCTCTCTTTACTAGGCTACCACTGAAAATGCTATTTTAGTCAAGTCATCTGTCACCTGTTTATAAGGAAAGACAGTAATAAATCTCCAACTGAAAGCGGATTTGTGCAATGTTTTATACTAAGTTTCTGCCACATCATGTACTCAGCTAGAGAATATGACAGCCTCCAACAGACTAGCAGAATCCAGCTGAGCCATGTATCTTAGAAAAACCAACAAATCACTGTACCATCCCAACTATCAGCCTCAAATGAAGTGTCTTCTAATTATAAGCAGGAAGTAATTTCCATAAATCCAGAGAAAAAGACTTTGAACAAATGAAGCTAATCTCAACCACATTCCCAGGATGAAGGCCTAGTTGGCTTTCCATTGATTTGCTCTATACTAATTGAAAGTTCTTTTAAAGCACGATCCATCAATTATACAAGGTAGTGACCCTATTTACAACATTGTCTCAGTTCTATGAGGAAAAATGAGACTATTTGATAGTTACAGAAGTTTGCAATACCTTCCGGATCTGTTGTTTAGTCTCATATTCTGGAATAAATCCTAAAAACCCGAACGTAACATTTGTCTTAAGCCATTAAATATTTTTTCTTTCCTCCTTGTCTTGTGTCTTCTCTCTCCCTTTGGTTCCTACCTTTTCTCTTATTTGCCGTTTTTTTTTCTTTGCCTCCCGCTTTCTCTCCCATCTTGCTCACTAACTTGAAGGAATCTCAGATCTAGCCTGACAGTCTGACCTTGAGTACTTTTATTTTCTCAGAGGCCCAGGCCTCAAAATTGTCCACTACACTGAATTTGACATAAGTAGAAATATAATTGAAAAAGGTAAAAAGGACAGATGTTCCTATGGTTAGAATGAGATGACACTAAGAAATTAAGAAACATAAAAGATATGCATGTTCCCGTTGGGATAGCAAAGGACCAGCTTTGTGATGAAAGGCCTTTTGAAGCTCGCATTGTATAACATCAATGGCTAGCTACAAGATAATAGAACAGACTCTTCTCAATGTGAATGCTAGTAAGATATGGGTAGAGACTACTGAGAAACTAGAAGAATGGTTGTATTGATTAAATATTTAAAGATATTTTCTTCCTCCAAAGATTTTTGAAGTTTAACAGAAAGATCATAAATTTCAAACCAAGAAAGGAAAATGCACTTTTGAGTTCTGATCACCTCTCAGCCTCAAGACTTTGCGTAAAGCCTCAGCGTATCAGTCAGGATCTAGCCAGGAAACCAGATACCTATGTAGGCCTTGAAAGAGAACAGGGTGGGACCCCATGAGCAACATAAAGTCAGACAAGCCAGGGAATTACCCAAGGAAAATAATTTCAGTCATCAGATTAGGCATGAGTTATTTAAATGTTTGACTGAATGAAACTGGCTAATTTTTAAAGTTGACAATATTATATGACCCACAAATGATGTCATAAACCTCCAAATGACCTTTGGCAGAAATAACTTTCCCCACCCCAACATAGAAGATGTTTAAGACAAAGAAAAACTTATGACACAATCAAAGGAGGAGCTGAGTAGCCACACAGAGAAGGAAGGCAATGTGGAGCTTTGTGATTGCAGGAGGCCACTACCAGACCTAGGACTGGAAAGGCATGGAAAATGATGCCAGAAGCCTTGGACAGTGTCACCTAGAAGTTCAACAGTGGGCCTGTCTGAGGGAAGTAATTCAAGTGTTCTACTAGTTTCTCCCTTTGGCTAAGCACAGCCCACAGTGAGCTATTTCTGGAGAATCTGAGAAATGTGAAGTACAGAGATTACCTTCCCTGGGCGACAAAGCAAGGTAACAGAGAAGCAAGTGATGGATCAGAGGCTAATAGGCCTAGAATTGGCATATTTGCTCCTTTTCTATAAACTAGACCAGTACTACCAACCTTCTCAAGTTATGAAGACAATTTAATTAAAGCACATACGAAGTGCTGTTATGGTTTGGATCTAGAATGTCCCCTAAAAGCCTCATGTATTTGGAAGGTGATTCAATTGTGAAAGTTCATCCATTGAGTTCCTGTGTTGCTAAAATGTAGGGCCTGATTGGAAAAGATGGATCACTAAGGCATGACCTTGAAGGGACAGATTACTGGAGCATGACTTAGAAAGATGCAACTTCCTTGCCAACTCCACCCTTAGCTGTCTGCTTCCTGTCTTGCCATGCTATAAATAGGTTTTCTCCAGCTAGGCCCTCCACCATGCCTTTGCACCGTTGCCAATCGCCCATGAATGCACCAAGACCTCCTGAAACTGTGACCTAAAATAAGCCTCTCCTTCCTTAACTCTGGATGTCAGGTATGGTGTCCAGAAACAAGAAAGTAACTAAGACAAATGCCATACTCAATGTGGGTCTAAAGTAGTTTTCAAAACATGTAATTTCATTTCTTACTTCCAAAGGCTCAAGAAATGTGCATGTTTTTCAAAATTCTTGGGTCAATGTATAAGTGAATACTGTTTGTATATTAAGAAGCCTTTCTTTCTAAGACACAATTGCTTATATACCTAACTGTTCCCATTTTTAAATGGTCTTTGAAAAGAATGAAATTACTGTTTTCTAAATAATCATTTCAGACTTTTCATTTTCAGGCCGTCTTGTGTCTCATTTTGACAAGTAAGCTATTTTCTTGCTTTATTTTGATGTTGATATGCTCCTGTTAATTGATCCATCTTAAGATAAAACTTTATAACAAGCAATGGTCTGGATCTGAAGGAGTTAATTAATTCAACTAGTGAATACTAAAAGGGGGCTTTTGTAAAGGAAGAAAGTCTCTCAACAAAAGACTAACTGAAGATAAATATCCCCACTGTCAAACACCAGCTGGGCCCAAAGCCTTCTGTTTATGTTAGAGAGACCTCTGTCTTATAAATGTGTCCTTCAGCCCCATAGACCAAGCATGAATATTTTAGCAAAGAAATTTCAGAAAACCTTGCTAGCCTTTGCAGAAAATAAAAATGCAAAGACTGAGACAGAGGGAATGTTATGCCTCATGCATTATTTGTAATTTGAGATGTTGATCATGAAAGGGAATTTGTATTTCAATCACCTATGCTGCCACTTAGAAAATTTACCCCTAAGGGAATCAAAAATCGAGAGACTTTGAACTGCCATTGACATTTAAGCTAGACATAGAGGAATGGTGACTGCCGAAATGATTGGTGAGGGAAATGTGATTTGTAGCAGCAGAGAACCTTCTAAAACTATTTGCTCTTCTTCTGTGTAACCCCACCCCTTGCCCTGACTCTGCAGCTGAGAGATGAATTCCCAGTGTCAGAAAAGTTACACAAAGAAAAATCAAAAATGATTTGAGTCTCATTTTTTCAAAATCTCAAGACATTATGTAAACAATAATAATAATGAAAATGAGAGAAATATCATGGTTTTTTTGAATTATAGAAAAAGTGAACCCTCTCATAAAATATGAGCATTAAATTAGAGAATGGTGAACTTTTAATTTTAGCATTAATTTTTTGCAAATTGCTGTAGGGGTCTCCGTGCCACGGGGACCCCGGTACAGCCAGGAGGGATGGGAAGACAGAGTAACACACTCTGGGGGTTCTTTCAGTGAACGTTGTCTCAAGTTTATTCAGGGAAGTACAAGGGCTTAAATAGACTGAGGAAACTATCTTGGGCCAATAAGCAAGGCCTCAACCAGGGCGGGTCTCCCAGGGGGAGGAAATTAGTAGAGGAAGGAGGATGGAATACTGTAGTTGTTTTTCAGTCTCTTAATTAACTAAACCGGCAGTTCCTGTGTTTAAGCAAAACAACCTTACAAATAGTAACATTTCTTTGTGGGAAGGAAGGAACTCCGCCAAGGTCAGCGATGCTGAGGCTCTTGGGCCCTGAAGACCCCAACAAATAGCTAGCCAAATAGCTTTGGTCAGCCATGTCACTCCTCGTGACTTTAGTTTTCAATCTATCCATTAAATCATGAAGTTAGCCAACAATTTCTAAAGTTTAAAATCATGCTAAGATAATAGAAGCTTTTTAAAAGTTTCTTATATGTGACAAGGAATTCAGTTTGAAGGCAAAATAAAAGAATAGGTTAAAGGGAGGGGGGAAGCTGATGGCATTCATGCTGAGCTAGAATAAATAATGATTTTCTCTCTGTCAACAAAAGCCCTAAATCAGCAGACTAGGACAATGTCAGTAAGGACACAGAAAGATTAGCCCTTGGGGTTAGCCAAAAGTTGCCTTTAGTTGCTATCCACTTGCAGTATCCAATTACTTACCACTTAGCTCTGCATGTGCCAGAACTCTTTGTGAAGATGGTAATACAAATTTAATCTTAGTGTTACATCTACTTAATATTCCTCTGTGTTAGAACTTTGTCATTACTAAACGCTAAGATGTAACACATTTTGTTAGAACACATTTTGATGGACAAATGGAAGATGATGTTACCTATTAGTATCTTAGAGATGTACCATGTAAGATTACAAAATCTACTTATAAATAGTAAACTGTATGTTGAGGTTTTTTTCTACTAACAGTGTAAAAATTCACTGTTGAAGTTTTCTTATCCCTTAGTATATTATTTTAGGTATATCAGGTTGCATTCCTTTCTCTGGAGCAGACTTTGTTTATTAAGAATTCTTGGTTTCCAAGACAGAGTTGCTAATATTCCTACCTGTTCTAATTTTTATTTTCCTTGAAAAGAATAAAATCACTGTTTTCTCCACAGTCATAAACCATCCCAGTACCCCATTGACTCTGACCCACAGAAGAGGAATACCAGGTAATCTGATCAACCAATCAATTGAGTGTTGAGAAGGCCTAATAGCACCATGAAAATACAATAAGAAATATTATCCCTGTGGTTAAATGTTAGTTGTAGATTAAAGCAAATGCAAGTTCGGAACTCACTTGCACAAGTCATGTAACTGTGCCTCAGTTTCCTCACCCTAAGCAACTGAATAGTACTTAGTCCTGTGTTACATTAAGTTCCACATAGACCATAAGGGACACAGAAAACATTCAGTAACTGTTACTTTTATCCATTTCTCCCTAATCCTCATTTTTCTACAAAACAAGTATTAATACTGTTGGTACCAAACAGACATTGTGTTCTGATTTCACCCACGTGATTGTCAAATAAACATGATAAAAGAACTCAACGACCAACATGCTGGCACCAAAATTGCTCTGCGAGTCTATTAATCAAAACTGCAACATGGTTCCATGTTCTACCCTACATACTCTTCTGGCTTTTGATGCCTTCAATGAATGCACAGTAAATGGCAATTTAATGTTTTCTGATTTGTGGGACTTTTTTTCAGAGGCATTTGCTAAAATTAATCAGTATCTAAGGAATAGCAATGATAAAAGACATTAAAGAGAGGGTCGTGCACTCAGAGAACAGCCATTCCAGGACACATTTCTTCTTATTTTAGTGCTCAGAAAATATCTAGGCTATCTTCTTGGAAGCACTAATAGCACATGTCTATGAATAGTTTTCTGATATCGTATAAGGTCCTTTACCTTCTCAGAATAGTTTCCGCAAACATTCTCAAGCAAATTTACCAAACCTCGTGGACATTAACACATCCAAGCAGTATGGAAATGAGAGAGGCAGACATTACCTTAAAAATACACAATGGAATACTACGCGTCTGTAAGGTCCAACAGCGTGGAGGTTTTCACAGGCAAATGGAAGAAACTTGAGAACATCATGCTTAGTGAAGTGAGTCAGAAGCAGAAGGTGAAACATCGAATGGTCTCTCTGATATGAGAGATCCAGATCACAACGATCTCATGGAACTTTAAATGAAAGACAAGGCAAAGACAAGGGGGTGAAGGGAGGGAAGGGAGGGTAGGGGGAGGGACAAAAGGAGAGCGGGAAAGCCCTTGTCACCTTGACAAGAATTGTATGTGCACAGAATGCTCAACTCCATTGTAAACCTTAAATTCTACACTTGTACATATCAATAAAATGGGGGAAAATATCTTTGTTCGTCAGATTGTTACTTGAAAGGATAGCTGGCTCCTTTGGGGTTTAATTCACAGAAGGACAAATTATAATCATCTTATGGGAGCTGACAAACTGGTTGTAGACATCACCATTATTACTTTAGACAGCCAGGGACTTGCGACTTTCAGTATGCCCTCACAGCACCCCAAAAGACGTCCATCCCAATGGGCATTGTGAGAGACATGGACGTGATTTTTGATGGCTGCTTATTAAAAACACAGAAGAATCAACCCAAGGCATAAAGCTGAACTTTTGGTCTTTGGATACATCTGATACCTTGAAAAATTCATGTGACATCATAACTCTTCTGAGTTCCACAGCTTTTAAGGCATAGATGGTTGGGTGCCTTACCAAAGTCTACATTGGTAATAAGAAAAATAATAGGAAGTTAAACAGATACAGTCTTACTTTACTAATTTGTCCCCCCTCCCTCTTTTTTGAGACAGTCTCTCACTCGGTATCCCAGGCTGGTCCTGAACTTACTAGTGTAGCCCAAGCTGTCCTTGGACTTAGAACAATCGCCTAATCTCAGCCGTCTGAGTGCTAGGATTAGACTTGTGCGACCGCGCCCAGCTTTATGTGGTGCTGAGGAATTGAACTCTGGACCTGTGCTTACAAGGCAAGCACTTTAACCATTGTGCCATTCCTCCAGCCTCTATGTTACTAATTTGAATGAGATAAAGAAGATTACTGTTACGTCTAAGTCTGAATTTTATATTTATATATAAATCTATAGGATTTTAGGATAGTCAAACATATTCAGTCACTCTGGCAAATATGAGTCTGCAAGCAATGAGATTCTTTAGTATATAAGTAAATATTTTAAATTAACTGCTAAGGACAAGATACATAGTAAATCTAGTAAGTGCTACAGGTATCTTATAACACCAAAGCAGTCAAAGAAAGACTTATTGAACAGTAGGACTTGGGCTGCCTGCTATGTGAGAAGGGAAAGGTTTAGAGAAGCAAAGAGGAGGAGTGATGTTTTTCCAAGAATATTAGTTGGTCCCTTTAAATTCAAGGAGCAAAAACACTATCAGCTTGCTTCCATAAGAAGACAAGTAACCTTCCAGTGTGAGGCAACGAGAAGTACTTCATACCTTAAGGCATTTTTATGTTGTTTCTGTTGTCTCTCTGCCTGCATCTTTATACATTGTGAGTCTGAAAAAGGACTTGCCAATTTCTCAATTGACCTCGCTATGCTTTATGGTCTCTGCGTATTTGTGGCTTCTGGTTCTTATAATAGTTCTCTTTGACTCTGAGTTCTTGACCATTGTGTTGCCTACTGACACTTTCAGTGTGTTTTCTTACACATGTGCCACAAAAGAGAAAATGTAAACGAGTTTTTCTGTTAAGTTTATAATATCCCTTTAGGGAAAGTTCTACTAGCAAAACACCCATCACCTATCTGCCCAAATAAGTGAGTCTGAACAAGGCCCAATCAATGATGGCTGATGGCTGAGAAGTTAGGGTCATGTGTCACAAACTAAAGTTCTCAGAAGAAGCTGTGGCAATACCTTTCACCAAGGGGTAGCAGACCTGGCCCCACCTTTCATGGACTGTACACCAAGATGAAAGAAAGTCTTGACCAAAATTGCAAAAGGTAACAACTCATATGTGTATTAAAAATACTGTCAATTATTCTGAGAAAACAATTACAGAGGTTGAGGAGTCCCATGAAAAGCTAAACAACCAGAAAATTTGACAGTGTGGCTCAGTCCAAGTGCAAAAGCCTCAGAATCAGGTAAATCGTGATGTTAGTCTAGAGCCAAATGACCGTTAGTCCCAGGGGCTGCTGGTGCAAAACCTGGGTTCCAAAAGCCAGAGAACTTGAAGTTCTGACATTTGAAGACAGAAGTAAAAGGGCATCTGAGCTCAGAAAGAAGACACAGAATGTGACTTCGAATTTCTTCTGCCTTTTGGGTTCCATCTGGGCCTGTCCGCATTGGGGCAGGTCTTCACTCCACCCACTCACATGTTACCTCTTCCAGAAACAATCTCTCAAACATACCCACAAATGATATACTGTTTTTAATCCAGCCAAGTTTACACTTAAAATGACCATCAAAAAAGGAAAATCAATGCTTTAGTTTGCTAAGGATGCAATAACAGCATACCACAGTTGGAGGAGGGGGGAATACTTAAGCAAAAGTAATTTATTTTCTCACTGCTAGAAGCTAGGAGTCCGAGGTTGAGCTTTCAGCAGATTTGATGTCTCCCATAACCTCTGTCTTTGGTTCAGACAGCAACCTTTTCACTGTCTTTCTTCTGTACATGCAAATCCCTGATGTTTGGCTGTGTGTGTCCTGAATTCCTCTTTGTATAAAGACTTTGGTCATATGGGATTAGGGCCTACCCTAAGAGCCTATTTTAACTTAATTGTCTCTCTGAAGTCTCTCTCATTCTCTCTGTCTCTAACTACAGACACATTCTGAGGTAATGGGGATTAGGGCTTCAACATGAGAACTGGGGGACAAGACTGTGTTCATTCCATAGCAATCAGAATAGCTGAAGAGGAGACAAGGGAATGAGAGGAGGAAATGGTGTTTGTTGAACATCTGCTACAGGAGGTACTATGCTAGATAGGTCTATAAAAGATTTCTTGCTTAATTCTTAAAATAACCTCCACAAGAATAGCACTTAATATTACTGCTCTATAGAAGAGGAAACTGAAGTTAAATAACTTATTACATATTCAATGAGTAAAAATTCAAACCCAGATATGAACTAATGCCCACACCAGTATTTTTACCAGTACACATTGCCACCTCCCAGAACCACTTTGAAGGACAAATTTGAAAAATTTGGAAATTGACTACATATTATTGGAATGTTTAACTTTCAGGATAAGTAGTTTAGTAGAAAATAAACAAAGTGTTTGAATTGGGAAGGGAAATACTAGCAAAACATGTCCTGACAACATTAGTGAGAGTCAAATTTATGTAGAGTTGATGATGTGTCCAGCACTGAAATAGGCACTTTACATGGACTAAAATTTCCTCATCACAACTTTATGAGGTAGATATCATTATCTCCAAAAACTGAGACACAGGTTAAGTAAATTGCTCAAAAAACACACAGCCTATAAGTGACAGGGCTTGGATCCAAACGCGAGCAATCTGACTTAGAAATTAATCTGACACATAGTGTGAAGGATGAAACACAAGAGTTCAGACATAGGGAGAACAGTTTGGAGGTAATTATAAATTTTTGATTCAAAGTAATGAAGCTGGACAAGGTTATGAAAAAAAAGAAAGAATTGATTTGAGAGACACTGGTGAAGGATCCCCATCTTTCACTTTAGGAGCAGAGCATCTCCTAAGGGGAGAAATAAGATACTTTGTGCCAATTTGATCTAAAAGCAACTAGGTCTCCTTCTTTTACATCCATGGTTAAAGCAGAGGAAAAAAATGAGTTTTGCAGGTGTTTCTTAATTTCCACATGACTTGTTCATTCCAATCAAAAGGTAGTAATTTTCTAATCTCAAAAGAGAGAGGCACTTGCCTACACCAAACAAGAGTCTAAATACCATGTATTGTATTTACTGGTGATTTATACACAATGGTCTCCTTAGCAACAAGGTCATAACAACTTTGTTGTGTGGAGTTAAAATGAAATCTCAAGTTTCAGAAATTATATTCTAAAAGGATGCAGTATCTTCTGCCAAATCATATATTTTGCCTGGTATTAAAGAAAAAAAAAGATATTCAAAATGATTTTTGTGAACACTGACAACCTTCAATCTAACTAAAGGCCACATATTTCACAAAATTATCCAACTAATTTAAGTTTAAAAAGTCTAGAAACTAGATTGAGTGTTGAAGGTTAATCCACCTTGGTGGCAAAGACATATTCCTTTTTTCGTATCATCTTCACTCATTTGCAAATGGAACTGAAGCATGAGAAAAACAAACATTTGATGCACTCCTGCTACTCATGTTCATCCACATACATGATCTCTCTTTAGTCTGAAGATAGTCTTTGTACTAATACACTCAATTTAATCCAACCTCCAGTGTAAATGATTCCTAATAAACACTTGAACCCTAAGGAAAATAGGTACAAAGGGCCTTGCCTCAAACTCATAGAAGTCATATATGGCAAACCCACAGCAAATATTATGGTAAACAAAGAAAAACTGAAAACATTTCCCCTTGAACCAGGAACACGACAAGGCTGTCCACTTCCACCACTCCTATTCAGCAAAGTTCTCGAAATCCTTGCCAGAGCAATCAGGTAAGAGAGTGAAATAAAGGGGATATATATTGGGAAATAGGAAGTCAAACTATCCTTATTTGCAGATGATATGATTATCTACATAGAAGACCCCAAAAACCCCACCACAAAACTCTTACAAATAATAAGCAAATCTGTGCATGGTGAGGACACACACCTATAATCCCAGCAGTTGGGAGGTTGAGGCAGGAGGATTGCCACGAGTTCAAGGCCAGCCTGGGATACATAATGAGCTCAGGATGAGCCTACAGAGCAAAGACCCTGTCTTGGAAAAAAATAGCAATGAGCAAATTTAGCCAAATTTCAGGATACAAAATCAATACTAAAATATCAATAGCATTCCTCTACACTAACAATGAGCCCATTGAGAAAGAGCTGAGAAGAATATATCTATTCTCAATAGTCCATCAAAAAACTAAAAACCTAGAAGCAGAGCTAACCAAGGAAGTGAAGGACCCGTACAAAGAAAACTATACTATGTTCAAGAAAGAAATTGAAGAAGACATCAGAAAATGGAAAGACATTTCCTGTTCTTGGAAAGGCGGGATTAATATAGTCAAAATGGCTATACTGCTCAAACTGATATACAGATTCAATGCGATCCTTACCAAAATACCAACAATTTTCATTACAGAACTTGAGAAAACAATCCTTAACTTCATATGGAACTAAAAGACACCTAGAATAGCCAAAGCAATCCCAAGTAAGGAGACAGAGACTGGTGGCATTATGATTCCAGGCATTAAGTTATATTACAAAGCAATAGTTACAAAAATTATACGGTACTGGCACAAAAATAGACAGGTTGACCAGTGGAACAGATCTGAGGATGCCAGGACAAGCTCAAGTACCTTCAGCTACATGACCTTTGACAAAGGAGCAAAAGCATACCCTGTAAACAAGGACAACCTCTTCAACAAATGATGCTGGGGAAATTGGATATCCACAAGCAGAAGAATAATCTAAAAACAGACCCGTCTCCGTACACCAAAATAAAATCAAAATACATCAAAGGCCTAGATATAAAAACCCAAACTCTGAACCTTGTGAAAGACAAATTAGGCAAAAATCTAAAGAATCTAGGTGTAGGCAAGGACCTTCTCAATAGGACTCCCAATGCAAAAGAAATATCTCCCAGAATCAATAAAAAGAATTGTATCACATTAAAAAGTTTCTGCTCAGCAAAGGAAATTATCAACAGAGTGCACAGAGAACGAACAGAATGGAAAAAAATTTCACCACCTACACCTCAGATAGGAGGCTAATTATAGAGTATACAAGGAACTGGAGAAAATCATACCTCTCAAATTCAAAGACCCAATTAAAAAATGGGCAGCAGAAATGAATAAACAATCCTCAGATGAAGAAGTTCAAATGGCCAGTAAGTACACAAAAAATGTTCAATATCCTTAGCCATTAGAGAAATGCAAATCAAAAAAAATCACCAAGATATTGTTTAACCCCAGAGGGAATGGTGTATATTAGGAACTTGAACAGCAAGGCTGTGGGGGAAACTGCACCCTCCTACACTGCTGGCCGGAATGTAAACTGGTACAACCACTATGGAAAGCAGTATGGAAATTCTTCAAAAGGCTGAAAATATATATCCTTTTTGATTCAGCAATACCTCTTCTGAAATTTTTTCCAAAAGAATTTAAAAAGCTTCATATAACAGAGATACATGTGCACCCATACTCATAGCAGCACAACTAACAATAGCTAAAATGTGGAAGACACCAAAATACCCATCAACAGACCAGTGGCTACACAAACTGCGGTATTTATACACAACAAAATACTACTCATCTATAAAGACAGGTAGATTTGAAGCTTTTGTAGGTAAATGAATACAACTTGAGACCATCATGCTCAGTGAAGTGAGTTACTTCTAGAAGGTTAAATATTGAATGGTTTCTCTAATATGACAAATCCAGATTATAGTCATTTCATAGAACTAAACTGGGGGAATAGTGGGAACCAGTGGGGAGGGGGAGAGTGTGGAAGGGTCAAAATGGGAGGGGGAAGGATTTGGAATTCTCACACCATATGTATAAGCACAATACACTCAAGTTTACTGTAAACATTATGTATCACATATGTACATATGAATAAAGCAGGGGAAAATAAAAATAAAATGGCCTTTGTACTAATAGGCTCAAACTAATCATTTTCCTCCAGCCTCCAGTTTAAATGATTCCTAACAAACATCTCTTACATTTTTGAGAAAACTGGAGGTGCAGTGTTGCCATTGTATTGGAGGCCTATATACTGACTGGCACACAAGAATAGATATGATACGGCAGCAACTAGGGCAGTAAATCTCCAGAATTAGTGGACAAAGTGTTTGGTGCTTTTTATGGTTTAGAACTGTAATCCCCCACAAAAGTTCCATGAATTTAAATGGTATGGGTTTCTGTGCTGTTCGAAATGGGGCCCAGTCAGGAGGGCTGCGTTATAGGCATGTAGCTGGTACGTCTAGGTGTGTGGCCTGGAAAGATGTAATCTCTTGCCCCAGCTTTCTCCTGGAAGCCCTGCTTCCTTCCTCTTAAGATGCCATGAGCTGTGTCCTGTGCCAGACCCTTCCCACAATTACCAGCCCAAGAATAGACTGAGTCTGTCTGAAACTGTGAGCTAAAATAAACATTTCCTCCCTTTAATTGTGGATGTCAGGTATTCTGGTCCAGCAACCAAAAAGTAACTAAGATCAGAGAAATATTGAATCCACCCTGCCACAGGTCAGTGCAACACTAGTGGTATAAACAGATAGAGTGGATGGAACACAAAGGACTTCACTTTCTGATGGAACCTACGGATGGTGATTCAAAAACATTACAATTAAGTCAGCTTCCGTGTTTTTTCAATTAAATTTTCTCCATAATTTTGTGAAATGTGCGCCCTTTGATTAGGCTACAATATTATTTTTTTTAAAAATCCTTTTTTCCCTATAAATGTTTATTTTTTTAAATGAGTGCCATATCCAGAACACCATGATCAAGGTGTATCAAATATACCATTACCAAATGCTGGAAACCCATATTTATCTGGACACTGGGGGAGACCTACAGATCAGCTGCACTATCTTGGGTTGTTTATCTTCTTTATTTTCTTTACAAGAAAACTATTATCAGAAAAACTCATTACAAAGCACTATTACTTTAAAGAGGAAAACTTAGCTTTTTTGACTCCAGGCCAAATTCAATAGGAATCATTGTCATCATCCTTATTCTTTTTGAAGTCCCTGGAGGAAGCACATCCATCCACAAGCAGCAACATGACTCTTCTATGTTTCTTCTGCCAAGAATCCTGGGTCCCGACATGAAATTGTAACTGGTCCTTCAGCGCGTTTTCATATTCTCTCAATATTTCTCAATGTTTGCTCTCTCTTGTAAGTAAAAATTATTGCTAGCAATAAATTTTAAAATGCTACCCTGCACTTAAAAAGTGATGTTTAGCCAAAATGAAATCAAGTTCTTCAGAGTTAGATGGTTCTGGATTTCAGCCATTTTATTCATGGCATGAGTTTAAGTAATCTTGCTCCATTTCCTCAACTATGAAATGTGTAGAAGAATATATTACCTTATGTTGTTGTGAGGATTAAGCGAAACAGTGCATAAGAGTTTAGTGTAGTGACGTGTAAGTACCAATCTAATAATAAGTATTAAAGTATTAATACCAATTAATTTGGACTATGGAAACATTGTATATTTTTTTTATTAATGTCATGCTTTGCAGCAAAGCTAAAGAAACAATGAAAAGAAATTACGAGTACCTAGATTTCCTCATGTTCCACAACTCATAGCAGGGCAGCTCCTCGCCTACACCTTGGACTTGGGAAGGAACTGGAAACTGATTTCAACGGGCAGGCAAGGGTTTTCACTCACATGTCAGGAGATTGGCTGGCTTTCAGCTGGGATGAAAGAGTAACTGGATGGCATTTCTTTTATTATCCAGCTAGGCCAGTCACATAGTGATCAAGAGCTCCAACAGAGGCAGGGGAAGCCGAACCCCAGCGTGTAAACACTCCGGCTTTCTCCTTTCCATCATATTTTGTATTGTCAGCTACATTACAAAGTCTGGAATAAAGACTAAGGGGGCTAGAAGAGCACAGAAACAGGAATACAGGAACAAAGCAGGAAAAAAAGACATTACTGCATCTGCCTGAAAAGAAAGGAATGTTGCTTGTTCTAATGATCTTTAGTTCTAACTCAGCTCCCTTGTGCTAGTAAACCTGTAAGAGGTATCACATGCTCCAAATCATGGCTAAGACTATTCTATCTAACCATATGGAGAATCCTCTTGTTAAGGATAAAGCCATCTTAGAAACACATTGGTCTGATTTCTCTTACATTCAGGTAACTTTTCCCCACTGAATTCAGAAGATTACAGGGCTTTTTCTTACTAGCTTCCACATCGCTGAAGGGTTCATAAAGCCTAGGGATAGGAGGTTGAATTCTGTCATGAGTAGTGAAGTCTTACCACTGCTCTTTCCTTACCTAAGCCTGACAGACACCACAATTCTACTCTAAGACTTGTAAGGGGAGCAAGGTGGGAGCAACTGCATTGAAAAATTCAAATACAATAATTTATTAGGAAAAGAATTGTAGAAACATAATATATTGACGTATCAGTGGATAGATTTTCATTCTCTCTTTACTCATCACTACCCCTCAACATTTCCCATTAAAATTAGACCTTGAGGCTGAGATTTACGACTTTGGGCTGGGACCAGACATACTGAACAAAGAGTCACATTCTTAGAGCTTACTTTGGAGCTAGACCTTTAGAACCTTCAGCAGAGCCACTCTTTCAAGAGATAAGTTTCACATTATAAAAAACCAAAATTTTGACAAACAAAATGGTTCAGAGTTTCAAATTTTAAAGATTTGGTGCAAAGCCAAAAGGTTAGTCTGTAAACAAGAAATTTGGAAACAATGTTAGATGAAAGAGAAACCTACTTTCCATATCCCAAATGAAATTAAATTAGATTGGCTGGTTGGCTGGGAAGAAAAAGTATTAGAGACTAATTTGGAGAAAATCAAAAGCAGAGACCTATGCTATGAGGAAACTCAAGAAAGCAGCAAGCCTTGTAGAAAGGATGGCGAGACATAGAAAGGACCACAAAATGTTCCAGAATTAAAGGGTTCTAGAGGGTAGATAAATATACTAAATTGATTTGAGCCCTTAAGAAGGCTGTATATGACTAAGAGGCACATACTAGGCTAGAAAGGGCCTTGTGATTTCTACAAAGAAACACTGACAGCGACGTTCACTTTATCAGCGCCATCCGCAGGTCTGGTAGGAATATTAGGAGACACTGTAATATGCGCAAAGAGAAATTACTGATCTAAAATAAAGGCTAGGCACTCCGCACAAGACACCATCAGAGATCCTTGCATTTGGACATTTAGGCACTATTGGGAAGAATGAGAAGGAAGAGCAAAAACCTCGATTTTTACCATGTTTTTACCTGAAGAGTATGATTAATCACCAATTTAACTGAAAGTGTCTTGAGTGAACATTCACATTTCTAAAAATGAACAGAGGGCTCAAACACCAATGAAAAGGAGAGTCAGATCTTTACATACTTGAGTTAGATTAGGGAAGTCATACCTGTCGTATAATAGGCTATATTAGTTTACTATTGCTGCTGTACTAACTTACCACAAATTTAATCAAAAATTGTCTTATAATTTTGGAGGTGACAATTTACAGACTCAGGTGTCAGCAGGAATCTGTCCCTCTGGAGTGATCTAAAGAAGAATCTGTTTTCTCGTCTTCTCCAGCTTCTAGAGACAAATTACATTCCTTAGTTCAACGCTTCATTCTTCTTCCAGCAGCACAGTGTCTTCAACTCCCCTCTCCTTCCTCCTTCTCCTCCTCTTCCTCTTCTTCCCCTTAATCTGTCTCCACCTCTCTCTGTCTCTGTTTCTCTTGGTCTTCTCACCTCCAACACACACATACTACCCATGTTTTCAATCTCTTGGAAGCACATCCCACCTCTTGCTTATGCCAGAACCTCTTTGCTTACTTTGGACCTACTCAGGATAATCTCCACCACAACTCAAGATCTTTAACTCAATCACATATGCAAAGTTCCTTTGCACTCTAAAGTAACACTCACAGGTTTCAGGAACTAGAATGTCGACATGTTTTAGCAGCCAGTATCCTACCTACAACACAGGATAAGTTGTGACCCAGAAAGCCTCACCCTTGTATAGGTCACTTCTTTATAAGAGCCCATGGAATTAAATGCTGGAAACACAGTTCTCCATACAACTGATAGAGCCTTAAAAAATTGTTCACACTCAGAGTTGGTTCAGATTGCTTGGTGCCTGTGCTGTATCCATTGTTGAATATTAACCTTGGAAACAGTGACAAGTTGAAAAATACCACCTTGATGATGTGAGCAATTAGAGTAAATCCCTTGAGCAAGGCAGCATGCAGAGCTAAGGCAGCGATCTGGCCAATTAAATGGGTGAAGGTGGTGAATAAAAATGATTACATTTTCTAAACCTATGTTTGAGATAACGTACAAAACTGGCCAGTGTTTCCAACAATCGATAAGCATGGGATACCTAACTCCATGTCTTTTTCCCCATCATCTGTAAAGAAGATATAAATGACTCTTTTTCAGACCTTCATTCATTCACTCAACGAATTTTACCAAGTGACTGTTTGGTGAGAAAAGCTGCTTTAGATTTTGGAAATGCTGCAGCGAATAATACCACTTAGTAAGATACCAGATTGGTGAAACTTTAGTGTGCATTTTATATGCACTTATTGTCTAATAAATGCAGATTACAGGGTTGTGCTACAAAGGTAAGTTTCTGAGCCAGCGGCACAGACAGCCTATTTCAGAAGGTTTAGGGAATCTCATAAAATGTAGGCCATGGAAATGAGAGTGTTCATATAGATCGTTATATGTCTACTATCTACACTTAAAATTCCCATGTAAACATTTATTAATTTTATCAAACACCATAATTATTGGGTCATTATCTGTTTAGTTCAACAGCTCTAAAAAGAGTCTGGATTAGATAAAGAGGTAAATAAATGACAGGGCTCTAGATTAGAAGGTATTCTCCAGAGTTTTGCTTATAAGGTGGTCTGACAGTTTTCACTGTCAATTGCTAAAGACAAATTATACTCTGTTGTTCTAGAAGTTTCCATCGCACTGATAGCTAAGGCACTCAGAATTTTCACATTTCTAGGTAAAATATGCTCTACTGACGAATTTTCTTAAGGGAAACCGGCTCCAGTTTAGTTGACAGTGAAGCATACGATTTCACATTTCTACCTATCACTGTTAAACTCGAAAGAGACACACAGACCTTAGGAGTTCCATGCTAGCTTATAACTGCCCAGTGACATGGTCAAAAAAAGAAACCAGTCTTAAAAGAAATGAGCTAAAATCAATCAGATTTCATTCTTGGTAGTTTAAACAAAAGATTACAGAGAAAAATTGTCCATTAGTTCAAAGAACTGAACTGAAAGGTGATTACTAAGGCATATCGAGGATTTGTGCAGCGTAAAGCATATTTTGTTGGGGTAGCAGGGAAGTTACCTTAAGGGAAAAAAAAAAACAAAATTAAAATTAAACACCTTCAAAGAGGTCTGTGCAAGTAAGGAGCCACGAAGCTTAAGTTTATTAACTAGTGTTATGCTATAACCAGTTCATATCCATTTATGAAAACAGATGCTAAGTCTTCAAGAATTTTGAAAACTCATTGATGTTATTTATGTTAGTGGCTTGAAATCTGCCATGGTGGAAACAATGAAGCCACAGTTCAGTAAGGGCAATGAATCAGGGCATTTCCCCCACCTCAAGAACTGGTTACTAAACATTAACCAGCACGTCACCACACTACTTCTTGAGAAGAAATCAACCCATGGCCATTGATGGCTTTAGTAGGTAGGATGCTTATTAGAAGATATGTGTAAAAAAAAAGTAAGTAGAGAATATCATAAAAGAGGAATAAGACTGACTCATGAAAAGTGGCTGAGAAATAATGAAAGAGTATGCATGTACCCTTGAGAGAGAATCCTCCCTTCTGGATAGACTTTAGTTTTGTTCCCAGTTCCCATCAGTCCTGACTGGATTTCATTTTGCTTGTTTGGATTTGAATGCCATCTTTTATTCCTCAGGTTGCTTTCCTTTACTCGAGTTAGACTGAGTAGACCGTTATCAGGCCCAAAGAGCTTTTATAATCAAAAAACTGTGACTCCCAATTTTAATGAATATAAGGAAAAAAACACAGATTCTGTGAAATCAGTGCTTTGGTTACTGTCCTTCCTTAGCCCAAAAGTCTTACACATATATATCATCGGGTGGAAAACTGTGACTTACTCCTAGTAAATTTGTCTTGAAAAATAACTATTTTAAACACCATGTGTAAAATTTGATCAAGATGCCTATTAGATACTCAATCGCATAATTCAACAGTCACAAATCTTGAATTTAAAGCAGAATCCAAGGTTGAAGATAAAAATGGGCAGAGGAGAACAGTGGTATATGAGCATTATTCAAAGTCATAGAAGTAGATAAAATCACCAAAACTGAGAAAGTATATACAAAGAAGGAAAGATGGTCCAGAACTAAGTCCCCAGGCATTTCCACATTTAGAAATAGGGCCAAGGAAAAGAGCCAGCAAAGCAGAATGAACAATTATGAGGAAAATATGGTGTCCTAGAAAACAACAAAAAGTAGTTTCAAGAATAAGGTATTGCTTAGCTAAATCAGACATTTCTGAGAGGCCTATTAAGCCTATTAAGATGAGGATTCCAAATTGGCCACTGGTTTGAGAAACAGAAAAGCTACTGGAGTGGTACAGATATAAGCCTGATTGTGTGAGGAAATGAAGCGTTAATTATGAAAAGGAAAATTTAAAGAAGTTCTATAGTGGAGGAGAATGGAAAGGTCGGGTGGTACTTAGAGGAAAGTGGGAGATCAAGAGAAATACAGAAATACATTTATATAGAGAACTTTCTCAAGCTAAAAGGAGAATTGATGGCACAGAACAAAAAGACCAGAATGGCCAGTGAAAAGTCCTTGAGAAGTCAAGAGCAGAGCATGAGTGGAGGGACTGGCCTTTGTTAGAAGCAAAGAAAATATTGAAGTAGGTTAGACAGATTCAGTACTAGGAAGGCAGGGGTCTCTGTGTGGAAACGTGTTTTGCTTTATTTTGGTTTGGTTTGGTGGTTAGTGGAGTTGGGGAATGTTAGAGGTTTCATAGAGGAAAATGAAGAAAATGACTATTTCAAAGAGTAGAAAATATATATATATATATATATATATATATATATATACACACACACAGAGATAGTATAATAGATTCACAGGCAGGTCCATTGCTGTGTTTTGTTTTGTTTGCGCCAAGTTCTTGCTATGTTGCCCAGGATGATCTCAAATTCCTGGGCTCAGGACATCTTTTTACCTCACCACCGGAGTAACAGGGAGGACAGGCATGTGCTAGGCAGATTTAAATACAAAATTTAAGGACAAGAATTTAAAATGATACCAGTTGTTAAGAGGTTTCACTTTCAACTGATACTGTCACAAGTAATAAAACTTTGCCTTAGAGTTCTATAGGTTAGAAGTCCAACGTAGGTCACGCTGGGCTGAAGCTGAGGTATCAGCAGGACTGCCGTCCTTTTGAGGAAAGAGTCAATGTCCTTGCCCTTTGTAGCATCCCTTGCTCTACCTACATTTCCTAATTTGTGGCCTGTTCTTCCATCGTCAAATGCCCTAACGGAGGGAGTCTTTCTTATGCCACATTGCTCTACTTGATCCTGCCGTGTCCCTCCCTCACCAATCACAACCAAAACTGATTCTCCACTATTAAGTACTAATAAACTGGGGCTTCTCTGGATGACCCAATAAAATCTCCCCATCTGGAGGTCTGTAACCTCAATAACGTCTACAAAGTTCCTTTGGCTGTAAAGATTGATGTTCACAGGATCCTGGGATTAAGGCCTGGATATCGCTGGTGGAGGAGGGGCGGTTTTTTTGCTTGGCACAGCATGATTATGTACACTTTCCCAGGGATGTTCAGTTGCTCATGTGTAGTTTGGGGTCTGCAAACAAGTACAGCTGGGAGAAAAAAATGAAGAAATGGGAAAGTGTTGAAGAGGAGTGCAAAAAACAGCTAAGATCATAATTAAAATTAAGGTTTTGGAGATAGTTGACCTTGGGAGTGCTATTTTGAGGATAAGACCTTGAAAGTGGATAGATCAGGCAGAGAATAAAGAAAAGATTTTGCAGATTCAAGACAAGAAGGTCAAGAAACCAAAGAGCCGGAGCACTGTATAACTCGTCCATGTGAATGCAAAAGTCCCCAAAATGTTATTGGCATTAGGGAGAAAGAACAAGAATATGGACAAATTACTAAAAGGTTTTACTGAATGAGAGGAAATGATAAGTTTAAAGGACAACAGAAAGGGTTTGTAGATTATGGTGGCGTAATGTGCAAAGATCCTGGGGTGAGTAAAGAAGAAAAAAAAAAAAGGAAATGAATATGAAGAGGAATCCTAACCCATCTCTACTGAGAATCTATTGCCTTTAACTCTCCGTTTTGAAAGGACAGCAGTATAAAATAAGCCTACTACCTAAAATGAGCATTTATTATGCTTGGATAAGCCTCAAGAATCTATATATTTGACATGCAAAAAAGTCAAACTTGTATGCAATTTTAACTATCTTCTTACCTAATTATTTTGTTCATGCATGAATTCTGAATTCTGTAACACATTAGAGACAGTATGTACTCCTCAATGTATTGAAGTCAGAGATGCATTTGATTTTTTTCTTGGTTGTATATATTGTGATTTGCATGCTTTTGCTGCCTTTTTCATGTTCAACATTGTTCAAATTACGACTTTCAATTAATAAAGCACAATTTCAAAAAAAGAGCCAAGCTTCATTCTCCATGTTCAGGGACATTGTATTTGGCTTGAGCTTTATCCCCAGCCTTTGCAAGGACAAATGGCCAGCTGTACATATTTCAGCAGAGGATTTAACATCCCTGAACTTATGTGTGGTCATTCAAAATGACTGTGAAGTTGCTATCACATCTAATCAGCGCACCAATGTAAGTAATAGAAACAAAACACAATTTAGATATAGAATTTAGAATAGTTAGTGACAAAATAGGTAAGTATTCTTCACGTTGAAATCTAGAGTCAATATTGTCTACATGGTTTACATATTGGAATTCTCATCAACTAGTTGAAGTATAAGTGTATATGTTATTTAAATAATAAATGTTATAAAATTAATAGATATTATTAAAATTATTCATCCAATGTATTAAAAACAAGTATTAAATATTTCCAGATGACTACACAAATAAGAAATCAGATTGATAAATAATATTAATATTAAGGGAGTACATTAATCAAGTACTTTTAGGAAAGTATTATATATTTTTGAGCTGTATAAAAAAGGAAAATAATTACATAATTATAAAATTAGTCATTTTATTCTAATTTTAATATTTAGAACACTAGTAAACTAGCTGCATATTATTTTATTTTTAATTATTTAAATTATTATTATATTATTATATTATATTATTATTTAATTATTTAAAATTATAACATACATTGTGTACATCTGATGAGAAAATATTAAAAGACAAATATCAATTTTACTATGTCAAAGTTTTATGAAAAGAAAGTACAAAATCCTGTGTAAATTCTTCTATGCTAAGTCATCTGTGACCCAGAGAGAACAGAGACCATAGAGTACGAGTGAGACGGAAGTGTTAAAGAAAGTGGGTCATGTTATAATTATTTTGCTCTCCCAAACACCTCAGTTTAAAATTATTTTCAGGTAAGTATTCCCAACCTGTCGTAGAGTGGCCCCAGAAGTAATCTAGCTGCAGATTGTACTAAAGAACTATTTTTGCACTATAGGGTAAAAAATTTACTTGATGATTAAAAGTGCAAAATAAAATTACAATGATTAATTTGGGTGAAGAATATTGTATCACATTCATCCTTGCTTAACACAAGTTTATTGTGATAGCAGTTGGATTTCCTGAGCTTTACATTGATTTTTTGTTTTTTCAAATTGAGATCTATGTCTCACGTCATAATATTCATTATGTTTAAGTTTACACATCAATGATTTTATAGTACGTTCACAAAGAAAGCTTCTATCACCCTCAAAGGAAATTCCATTCCTATTGGCTTTTACTCTCTAGCTCCCCCTACCCTTTGTTTTTGGAAACCACTCGTCTACGTTCTGTCTATGAATTTGCTTATTCTCGACATATAATGGAAACAGAATTACACAAAATGTGTACCTGACTTCTTCCACTTAGTGTAATGTTTTCAAAATTCGTATGTGTTATAGGATATATCAGAAACTCATTCCTTTTATTGCCTGTTGATGTTCCATTTCATGTAAGTCCCATCTATTATTTATTCATATATCATTTGACAGACATTTGTTTTTATTAATTTGGGTATATTATAATAACACTGCCATATGTCTTCTAGTATAAGGTTTTTTTTAACCAGATGTACATCTTTATTTCGCTAAAAAAAAATACCTAGAAATAGAATTGCTGAGTCATACGTTAACTCATTTAACCTTTTGAGGGACTGCCCAACTGTTTCCCAAAGCAGCTGCAAAATTTTACAATTTCAGAAGAAATTCATGAAAAGTCTGATTTCTCATACTGGCTTCTTTGATATGGGAGCCAATTGTGACTATTAATTCTGATTTGTTAATTTTATTCACTTAACAAATGTCCAGTATACTCGTCCAACACATTCCTGGGCGTGTCTGTGTGGATGGATCACGGAAGCTTGACAGTGGATATTAGATTTGGTTCCTAGCCTATTCCTCTCTGCCACTGTTCCTCTGTTCTGCCTCTTTCTCACCATGAACTGGGCACCATTGTTCTGCCACGCACTTTCCCCGTGGTAGTAGTATTGTTCTCACGGACTCAGACAACCATGGGCTGCATTCTCTGAACTGGGAGCCAGATTAAACCTCTTCTCTTTTCAGCTGTGGGCGTTAGGTATTGTGTGCCAGTGAGCGGGAAGTTGACTATTATACCTATGGAGACAAAGCAGGATTCCATCAGTACTCATGCGATAGTTAGACTGCAGGCCACCCTTCTTGGTGGCTGTCTAGTAAGTTCAGTGCCTGCTAAGCCCCATTCTATCTCTAAGTCCTAGCTTACTGCTGTCTCCCCTGACAATCTTCTACAAAGACTCTCCCGATGCTTCATATCCAAACCCAGAAACTATGACTATTTTGGATGGCTTCATTATTTTGAAAACATCCATTACTTGGGGGGAGTTCAAATCAGTATCACATTTTGAATAGCAATTCAATAGTCATGAGAAATGTCATTTCTTTTTTTTTTCTTACAGTGTGACTATAAGTATGATTTTGCCACTTTTAGATAAGAAAACTACACCTCAGAAAAGCTAAGAAACACATTTTAAGTTTTAGAGTAAAAATTTGTGGTAGAATTAATCCCACACTTTGACTCCTTTGATTGCTATTCCAGTCCATGTAATTAGGTAATTACTTGATACAGTCTTTCTACCATAAAAATATTTATTGCAAAGACATGTTCCCAAATTATTTTAATAGCTTCAAAGTTCTCCAAAAGATTTAAAAGAAATGTTTTAGCTTTTTCTATGATTAAACATTGTCTGGTTTTTCTGCCAATCATCAAATTCATTCATCAATTGTTTTGAAAGAATCAGTTTAGATTATATGTGGCAGAGCCAACGGAACAAAAGCCTAAAATGTGGTTGATGCCCACATAATAACCTCTGTATGTTCTTCCATGATATTTCAGTCCTTAATTCTCTTATTCGATGTTGGAGACATCTTTACATTCCAATTGGTTTGAATCCAGATGCCTCATATTAGTATTAAAATTTTTCTTGAAATATTTTCACCTTCGTATTACTCTTTAAACAAAACATTTTTGCTAGTGTGAAACCTATCCCTCGAGTCAAACAAATCTCATTCGCATCTTCCTTATCCAGTATGCTCACAATCATTTCAACAACTTTACTCATGCCATTTCCTCTACTGCTAATATCATTTTGCTTTTCCCTCACCAGTAGAATAGCTACATCTTCTTAAGGCATAACTCAAACCTTACCTCGTCCATAAAACGTTCCTTCCAAATTGTAGACCTCAGGGTGAACTCTCTTGTTTTAGATTACAATTGCATCAAGATAGGCAAGAAAGAAACCGTAAGTGGGATTGCAATCTAGTCAGAAAATGTTGCGTTTGTTCCTCAGGAGGACAAATTTCAGTGTTCTAGCTACCTTTAGTATTCTTGATAACTTTAAATTATCAAGATAATCTTTTGTTATCTCCTTCTGACGATAAAATTGAGTAGCATAATCATTTCAGTGAAAAACCTATTTTATAAAAACCTGAATTAAGTAGGATTCTTTCTACATACAATTTTTGAGATAATGAGGCAAAACAAAAAATAGTTAATTCATTTTTATATTCTCTTTTTTACATAGCTGAATATCTAACCCAAGGTCTCATGCATGTTAAGCATGTACTCTACCACTGAGCTACATCTTTGCTCCCTTTAATTTACTTTTTAATCACTTTCCAGGGGATATTTTTGTCTTGGTAGGCCTCAATCTCATGCCCAGCATCTGTACTACCCATTGTTGGAGAGCAAGCACTGATTCTAAAGATAATGAATCTTTAAATCTGCAAAAGATGTTCAGTAGATTCTACTCACTAAGAAAAGTAAGTAGACTTAAAAAACTAAGAATGTGAGACACAAGTAGAACTTCAGTTCAGCAAAATGATAAAGACTATTAGAAAGACAGTGCAAGATCCTCAAAGACAACGGTCAAGTGTTAATTTTATTTCCTTCCTGGCATACAGTGTGGTCTCATTAAGGAAAGTCCCTACCGAGAGCTGTTCAGCAGGTCCATTGCATGTTTTATTTAAAATCTCCCCAAAACCTGAAAATGTCTTCCATGAGTCTTCAATTTAATAGGTTTATTTCTACCTACCTCTTACCTTCTTTGGTAATTTCTTCCCCTTGGTTTTCCTCTTTCCTCATTGGCAACTCTTTGTTCTCTTTTCTAGAGGCTCATTGAGCCTGACATACTTTCTGTATTGTTTTGTTTTGTTTCTTGTTTTCAAAACAACCCTATGTGTTCCCCACTAAGAAGTGAGGCTCTGGTGATTCTGGCTTGCCCCTGTAACGTAAGAGCTCCGTTGTAAAGAAGAATAGAAATGTTGCTCATAGATCCAGGTCTCACCTAGAATGGAGAACGTTTATGTTGATATTTATTAGATGCAATATTTTTAAATGGAATGTGTGTGTGCTCTCTCCAAATTTCATCAGGCAAAAGCCCCAGTTTGGAATGCCTTTACATTAATCAGCTTTCCCGGCAGCATAATGATGCTGGAAATTAGGAAAGCAATGGAGGATTCTTAGTCGGATTTAATAGGCTCAGGCACTTTGCTAACACACTGCAGTGGATCAATTGAAGTTAATTATTATACAAGATTAAACCCCAAGTAACTACAGTACATCAAACCAATGCAAAAAGCTCTGGTGCAGAAAAAAGAAAAAACAAACATGAATTCTGGAGGCAAGACTTTCCTATCCAGTCTTAACTCACTACATTACATATAACAATAATGAACTAATACAATATGAAATCCAGTATATTAAATTCTGTAAGTGAGATATAAACTTCACATTTTGTCTCTATGGGATACTTAACCTGGGAACCTAAAGGAACAGCTGTGCATTTTCTTAACCTTTCCATTTATTTTTAGGTAGTTGATTTGTCTTCTACTGCTTGCCCGGCTTTAAATTTCCACCCACCAGGGACTCAACCTTTTATGATCATTGACCATTCTAAGAAAAATAAGTATCTAAGGAAGTCACAGAAGCAAATAAATGGGATTTCACATTTATTCACTGCCTGAGTCACTTCAAGGGAGCATGGCTAAGCCTAGAATAGGTGCTTAATAAATAACTGTTGATAAATTCAAAGAGAATGTTTTAAGTTCTTAAGGGACCTGACTGGGAAAGACAAAGAAACATACTAGAAAGAGAAAACAATGACAATGTGTAAGGATGCTAATCTGTGGTTGTTAAGTGATAGTGAATGTATCTTTTTGGCAGGACAATACATTTTTAAATACATCCACTTCTTCCTGAGAGTTCTTTTTCTTCCTTGCCCTTCCCTGCATTGAACTGCTAAACAATTGTGTGACAATTTTCCCTTGGCAGACAGCAGACAACAGAAATAGGGACCAAAAGACTGCTCATCAGGCCTTTAGATTTCAAATGCCTAAAGTGCTGCACCTACACAAGATTTGTAAGCAAACAAAGATTACCCAAACTATCTCCCACAAAAGCCAAAGGAGAGTTAAAGCGGAAGCAATGAGAACATAAATGCCAGTGTCCCCAGGGAGGGGACAGGTAGGTTTTTATTTCCAAGAGACAGGAAAATTGAGCTTCACTTTCAGCTCCAGCCTTTTGGAAACAGTAAGATGCACATGAAAGAGAAGGCATAGCTACATGTCCTCAGGCAGGAGCGAATATAGAAAAGTCACAGAGATTTACTATGTCTCATCATGGTGCCAGAACAACCAAAGTTTTCCCAAAAGTGACGGGGAAGTAGAAGGAAAAGCAACCCAAAAAAGCCATAAAGGCAATTGCGGGAAGCATGTCCCCTGATGATGCCTAGGGGCTCTCGATACAGGCTCAGATGGGACGATGGACATCCCAGCAGCCTCTTATAATACTGAGGATAAAATAGCTTACCTCCCAGTGTCCTGGCCCTATGCAAGTTCTTCTCCTACCTTGCAGTAACTTAGACACAATTTACAAAAAAGTATGATATCCTCAACTGACTGCAATTAACTTTTCAAAGCCTATTGAATGAAGATTGTAAATTGAAATTATCAGAATATTCAAGTTTCGTTTGTTATGCATGTGAATTTGTGGACCAGGATTCATGCCTGTGCACATATAAGCATAAGTGAAACAAAACCCAGACTAAAACTATCCAAAGTAGGAAGGGGCAAGCCATTTCTTTTATAAATTTTTGTTCATTGGTGATTATGGCTTTGGTTAGGAACTCGTGAGGGGAACACAAAGGCAGGAGATTCTGGCAAAAATGAGATAGGCTAGAGGTTTAAGCAGGGCAAGGTAGTAGATGAGGAAACAGAAAAAACATAGGAAGAAAATAACATTCATCCACTTATTTAAATGTAGGTTAAAATATTGTTCCTCAAACTCCAAGGCATATAAGAACCAGCTTCAATGTTGTTGCGATAGTTTAGAACGCATATGCACAGACCCCACTACCAAAGAATTTGGTTTCATGGATATAGAGAAAGGTCAGAAATCTCTTTCTGTAAAGGTCAAAATAGTAACTATTCTAGAGCTTCTTAGCCATGTGGTCTGTTATAACTACTGAATTCTCTGTTGTAGGGCAAAAGTAACCATAGACAATATATAAATTAAAGGGTATATGTACATTTCAGTGAAACATTATTTATGAAAACAAGTGTCATCTTTGATTTGGCCCAGATGCCACACAGCTCCTTGACACATGGTCTCAAGCAAGGACTGGTCTCCTGGAATTTTTTTTAAGTTCTAAAAGTGATCTATATTTACGGTAAAAACTATTATAAAAACATTAAATTAGTATATAATTTCCCAGAAAGCTGAAATTTTAATACAAATGTATTACTTATGAGGGAGCAGCACTTTAATACTTTCAAACTTACTAGAATTTTAACTAAAAAAAAGAAATTAAGACAAACTATACATGCATCTCATTTATGAATCGCTGTCAAAAGTCAAGCAAAACTCCCAAATTAAGCATTAGATAAGTAGTGTCCTAAAGCACATTAAAAGAATAAACTATCACCATTCAGAAGAATTAATTTCAGGAATGTAAGGACATTTCACACTCTTTGTCTCAACTATTAATTATTAACAAAGAAATTAGTTGCAAACACTAGCTCCAGTATGGACAGAAAGTTTATAGAAGAATACAGAAGAAGCAGGTGTCAAGTGATGGTTTTTGGTGAAAGAAAATGTTGGGCTGAGAAATAGTGTTGAAAGGGGGACTACTGTGCAGAGTGTACCTTCTGGAAATGTCCAAATATCATATTCTTATAAGTACCTATTGTGTTTTTAGGTTAAGTTGACTTAATGATTGCTTCAGCAGAGTTTTATCGAGCTCATACTTGGGAAAACAACAGTGGATTAAATGTCTAGCAGAGGAAACCATCAAGGAAATGATTCAGAAAACATGGCTTGAGTGCCGAGGTTCCTCCACCAGAAATTTGACCCATTTATCTTAGAAGAGGGAGAGAGACAGATAATCTGCATTTTTAAATAATCTTTATCTTTAAAAAGTCTCCAAGGTGATTTTAATGACAAGCCACGTTTGAGGACCACTTCATTTAAATAAGTTTGGTTTGCTGACAAAAAAAAAAAAAAAACTCTAGAAAGAATCTTAATTGCATCTGAGGCTGACACTTCTCTAGAGGACAAAACAGGTGTCTGATGCCACATTTTCCAACAGTGAGACAGGAGATCAAGGAGGTAGTGAATGTCACACACCTAAAAAGCCCAGTAAAATATATGAGCTACAAAAAAGAAAATCCTACTGACCTCCAAACAGACAAAATAGGTCATTTGTAAGGAATAAAAAGAATTAGACAAGCATTAAACTTTTCTTTAACACTACATATTAGAGTTCACTGGAACAATATGTACACATTTTCAGGAAAATGAATTTAATCAAATACTCAAGTGTGAAAGTGAAAGAAAAAATATTTGTGAACATGAATTTAGCAAGTATACCACTTGCATATTGTTTATAAGCAAATTACTCAAAGACTTTTTCCCAGACGGAAATGATGGTACATCAAATAATTCAAGACAAATGAAGTTAGAATTTATGGAACAAGTAGTAGGCAATAGGCAGTATCTATCTATCTATCTATCTATCTATCTATATACTTTGGAACTATTAAAATGCACTAATTGATATATCAATCACTTTCCTTTTTTCTTGGTAAGAAAATTCACAATTATTTTTCTTTCAGCTATTTTGAATTATACAATATATTCTTATTACCCAGAGTTACCATGCTGTATAATACATCATCAGAGCTAAGTTTTCCTGCTTCATTGAAACTTTTTATCCTTTGACCAACATCTCCCCATTCCTCATGTGCCTCCCCAGCCTCTGGAATCCACCAAACTATTCTCTACTTCTGAGACTAATTTTTTTTTAATTCTACAAATGAGTGATAACATACATGCTATGGTTTAGATCTAATGTGACCCCAAAAGTATCATGTGTTCAAAGACAGGGTTTGGGAAGGTGACTGAATAATGAGGGCATTGGACTCATCAGTGAATTCATTCATGGACGAGTTGAGTAACTGAATGTGCTGTTAGGAGGAATGGGGCTTTGTTGAAGGTGGGTCGCTGTGGGTGTGACCCGGAACAGCATATTGCTGTGCCCAGTTCCCCCTCCTTCCTCATTCTCTGCTTCCTAACTGCCACGGATAAGCAGCTTTCTCCCACCGTGCCCTTCCATTACGCCATGTCTATTCTTGAGTCATCCGCCCACAGACGAACTCACTGAAATCAAGCCAAAAGAAACCTCTCCTCCTTTAAGCTGTGGGTGTCAGGTATTACATATATTTCCCAGAAATGGGAAAGTGACTAATATTATGAGATATTTTTGTTCTTGATTTATTTCACTGAATGAAATGCCCTCCAGTTCTATCCAACTCACTGTAAATTGCAGAATCTCATCTTTTATGGCTGAATAATATTCTATTGCATATATGTACTACATTTTCTTCATCCACTGGTCTTTGTATGAACACAAAGGTTGGTCACATATCTGCTAGCATGAAGCATGAATGGTGCTGCCATAAACAAGGATGCAGGTGTTCCTCTGCATACTAATTTCATTTACTCAGCAGGAAATAATAACCAGCGTTAGGATTTCTAGATCACACGTAACTGCATGTTTTGAAGAATCTTCATAATATTTTCCATAATGGCTGTACCATTTTACAATCCTTCTAATAGTGTGCAAGTGTTCCTTTTTCTCTACATCCTTGGGGAAACTTATCCTTCATATTCTTGACATTCTTAATATTGAGAATTCATTATCCTTTGCTTTGTTGATAACAACCATCCTAAATGGAGTGAGATGATATCTTATTGTGGCTTTACTCTGCACATTTCTGATTGCTAGGAATAGGCATTTGTCCATATATCTGTTGATCATGTGATACTATTTATTTACAAATTTATTCCTTTATTTTTGCAGCACATGGATTGAACCCAAGGCCTTCTCACCTTCTCAGTAAACTACATTCCCAGCTACCCCTGAGTCTTATTTGAGAAACAGAGAGAGAAACAGAGAGACAGACAGAGAGAGAAAGAGAGACAGAGAGAGACAGGGGCAGGAAGAGAGACAGAGAGACTCACTACATTGCTAAGTTGCACAGGCTGGGCTCAAATCTATAACCCTCTTGCCCGTGGCCTCACAGAATGCTGGGATTATTGACACGTACAGCCACCTCCAAGTATGTGTTTTCTTTTAATAAATGTCTGTTAAGTTTCTTGGCTCAGCTTTAATTTAGCTAGTTTTTTCGTAGAGCTGAGTTTTAGACTTACAAATATTTTCTTTCAGTCTATGGATTGTCTTTTCAATGTTTCTTTTCTTACACAGAAACTTTTTTGTGTGATGTAATTTCATTGGTATATGTTTGTTTTTATGACCTTTGCTTTTGGATTCATATACAAGAAATATTGCCCAAACTCATTTTATATTTTCTTCTATGTTTTCTTCTATATTCTGCACTTTTAGAACTTACATGTAAGTCTTTGATCATGAGTAGGCTCTTAAAATGATGTGAAATAAACATCCATTTTTCACTCATCTGCATGTGCATATCTAATTTTCCCACCACTATTTATTGAAGGGGATCGTTTCATATTGCATGCTTTTCACATCTTTGTCAAAATTCGACAGACCATAACTGAGTATGCTTCCTTCTAGTGTCTCTCGTCTGTCCCATGAGCAGATATTTCTGTTTTATGCCATTATTAAATTATTTTGATTACTAAAAATTTGTAATATATCTTGAAATCAGGTACTGTGATGTATTCGAGCATATTTTTAGTTAAAGATTGTTTTTTCTTTAAAGGGTTCTTCATTGTTCAAGGGAAAGCCTAGGCTTTTCTCAGCTTACAATTAAATTCTACCAAACATTTAAAAAAGAACTAATCTAAACCCTTTTTGAACTTCCAAAATATTGGAGAGAGAGAAATTCTCCAAAACTCATTTTATTATGCTAATAATACTCTACTATCAAAGTCAGATAATATCCCTAGTGAACATAAATGCAAAAATTCTTCCTAAAATACTAGCAAGCTGAATTCCATAGCACACTGAAAACATTATTCACCATGATCAAGTGAGAGTCATCATTGAGGTGCAAGAATGATTCAACAGTCAGATCAATAAATGTAATACACCACATTCCCAAAATGAAGTACAAAACCACATTATCATTTCAATCGATACAGAAAAGCACTAATAAAATTTAATATTTTTATGAAAAACATCAACAAGTTAGGTATAGAAAGTATATATTTTAATATAATAATGTGTGTATATGGTAAGCCCTCAACTAACACACTGGTGAAAAGTCCAAAGGTTCCTCTTTCTCATGTATGGTACAAAACAGGGTTAGCCTGCTTTCTCTACTCCTATTCAGTGGCATGCTGGAAGTCCTAGCCCTGGAAATTAGGCAAGAGAAGGAAATAAAAGCCAACTACTTGGAAAAGAAGAAGTCAAATAGTCTCTGTTCACAAAAAATATAAGCTTGAATGTACAAAGACTCTTTTAAAATCCAGAAAATCTGTTAGAACTAATGAATGAATTCAAAAAGTTAACAGAGTATGAAGTCAGCGCCCAAAATTCAGCTGTGTTTCTATGTACTAATAATGAATGGTTTGAAAAGAAATAAATAAAATAATCCATTTACAATAACATCGAAAAGAAGAAAATACCAATATACTTAAACAAGGAGGTGAGAGGCTTGGAAAATAGAAACTACAAAACATTGCTAAAAGAAATTTAATGAGAAAAAGACTAACTGATGGAAGAAAAAACTGCTGCCTTTCTCCTCATAAAACTTCCACCATCAAATGTGTGGGATTTTTACCTCAACGCCAAACAATTCTCTAATTCATAATGCATGCCTAATAATTTAAATTAAATTCTGACATAGAATTAGTGTCATACCCTACCTAAGTCAAGGGTTGTTCTACTAGACTGATCCCCAATTCAGATACCAATCAGAAGTAATGTGTCCCTGGCAACCCATAGGTCATCTGAATTAGTTGCAGTTCAGAGATTCCTATGAACTGTCCTCTGGTTAGATAATTTGTTATTAACAGCTCATGAAACTCACTTGAACACTTCACTACCTCCAGATTATGAAACTATTATAAAGGACACAAAAGAATAGCCATGTGGGATGTGTAGAGTAAAGTAGAGAAGGGTCTCATGCAAAGGCACTTCTGTCCCTGTGGCACTTGAAGTACACCACTTTATTGGTATTCACCAATATGTACATTCTCCAAATCCTGTTGTTCAAGGGTGTTTTTTTTAAAGGAATAATCCAGATGAGTAAATAATTGGTAGTTGGTGATTGATTCAATCTGCAGCCCCTGTCACCTCTTTGGAAGTCAGAAATGAGGTTCAAAGTTTCAAACCTCACATAATTAATTCAATATTCCCTTCCCAAAGCTATCTAAGGTCCAAGCTATCAGTCATCTTATTAGTATATAAACAGACAATTTCATCACTTTGCAGATTTTCAAAGATGACAAAAGCTCTTACCATGAGCAAGAAATAAAAATCAAATACTACAAATGATGCTATCAGAAAATTACAAAAATTTAGGAAATTGCAGAACTTTTAGAAGCCCTATCTCAGAAATCCTGGGCAATAACCAAAGCAATCCACAAATATGATGTAACTGCAGACAAAATCTCAATGTCCTTGTTTATGCATAAAAATTTATAGTCTCATATTACCCAGAATAATTAGAAGCATCTTGAAAAAATAAAAAAGTTGGAGGATTCATATTTTTTTAATTTAAAACTTACTACAAAGCTCAAATAATCAAAACAGTGTCCTCCTGGCATAATGACCTACATATAACCCAATGGAGTAAAAGAATGCAGGAAAACAACCCTACATGTGCAAGACTATATAATGGGGAAAGGACACTCTATTCACAAGATATGATAAGAAATGTATATAGTCACAAGCAAAAAAATCATCCCGTAATCTAACACTATACACATAATTGATTCAAAATAGGTCCATCCCATTGGAACAGGACTGTGATCCCAGCACTCTGGATGAGCAAAACAGGAATATATAATTTTAATCAAGCCTAGGCAGCTAAAAAAACTTACCAAAACCCTGTTTCAAAACTCAAAATCACAATGGGCTGATAATGTAGCCCAGTGTGAAGGCTCTGGGGTCCACTGCCAGTAACAACAACAAAAAAGAGAGATCAAAGGCTTAAATATAAAAGCTAAAACAAACACTTAAAAGAAAGCCAGCCAAAAGCTTCAAGACCATGGATATGGTGAGCATTTTCTTGGATATGATACCAAAAGCATAGGCTATAAAAGCAAAAATAGACAAATCTGAATGTATAGAAATTAAAGGCTATTGTGCATGGACAACTTGAAAAGGTAACCTACAAAAAAATGCTTATTGTATGTAACATATCTTTTAAAAAACTAATATCCAGAACATATAGAACTCTTTTAAAATTAAATAACAACACAAATACAACCATATTTTTTAAAAAACAAGGGAACTGAATACATGTTTTTCCAATGAACATACACAAATGGCATAAGCACCTGAGCTTATCCTCAGCATCGTTAATCACTAGCAACATAAGTAACAATAGTGAAAATGTGGAAGACACAAAAATACCTATCAACAGACCAACGTATACAAAAATTGTGTATGTACACAATGAAGTACTACTCCGTAAAGACAGATAGTTTTAAAGCTTTTATAGATAAATGGAGGCAACCTGAGACCATCATGTTCAGTGAAGTGAGTCAGACACAGAAGGTTAAATATTGAATGTTTTTTTCTAATATGAGAAGCACAGAATATATAGAACACAAATGAGTAGACAATGGGAGTTAGGGAAGAGAGAGAGGGAGGAAGGGTTTGTAAGTCTGATGCAATATATATTTGCACAAAATACTCAAGTTCAATGTAAACATTATTACATATGTACATATTAATAAAAAGGGGAAATAATCAGTCATGAGAAAAACATTTATTATAACCACAATAAGCTATTATATGACACCCATTAGTATGATTACTATTTTTTTAAAAAGAAGAAAATAACTGCTGGAAAGGACATGGAGAAATTAGACCCCTTGTTCATTATTGGTAGAAATGTAAAATAGTACAGTTACTAGAAGACAATATAATCCTCAAAACATGAAAAATAGACTTATCATATGATCCATCAACTCATTTTTAACAATATAACCCAAAAAACACCGCAGGATCTCAAAAAAGATATTTGTGTGTTCATATTTATAGCAGTGTCTTTGTTATTTTTTCATTGGTGGAACAGAATACCTGACATTCACAAATTAAGGGAGAAAAGATTTATTTTTGCTCACAGTTTCAGAAAGTCACAGTCCATCCATGCGTAGCTGATAATGGTAAAAACACACTGTAGAGGCTTAGCTCTTGACCATATGGCAGATGGTGGCCAAGAGGGAGGAAAGGCAGAGCTACTATTCCAGGTCTTAACCTAGTGATCCATCCCTTCTGAGTCAATCCCCAAACATCCACCTCTCCCAGCCAAGCCCACCGCCAAACAGCATCCAAATACATGAAGCTTTTGGGGGACACTCCATATCCAAACCACAATATCCCATCCCCGGTTCCTAAAAGACTCTTATCTACCTCATTATACAAAATGCATTTAGTCCTTCTCTAAGAGCTGCCCAAGTATTAACAGTTTCAGCACTGCTAAAAATTTCCAAACCCGAAGTCTTCTCTGAGACTCAAGGCAAACTCTTAGTTGTGAGATCCTGTGAAAATCAAAGAAATGTTAAGCACTTCAAACATACAATAGCACAGAGTAAACATTCTCATTCCAAAAGGATGGGACAGGAAGATAGAAACCAATAGGACCAAAGCAAGAGCGAAACTCAACAGGACAATAACTACCTCCGGCAGTTCCATTAAATTCTGGAGCTCTGTGCGGAGCACTTCGGGCAAGCTATTGTGAATTCTAGGGCAAGATGGGAACTCTAAAAGACTTGCGTGACCCTACCCCTACAGGACTGCCTCTAGCGTTAGCTTTTCTCAGCTGACAATCCATGTTTCAGGCATCCCCAAATTTTCAGGGTTTCCATTGCACCTCAGGCTTCTCCTTCATAACTTCATGCTTTGCCCTCCCAGGATTACATTGCCTGAACTCCAAAGCATCCTCTGAAATATGGGTGAGAGTCTCTGTAACCTCACAAATTTCTATCCCGCATGCCTGTAAAATCAGCACCACATGTTTGTCACCAAGGTCTGCCACTGGCTTGAGCAGTAGCCTACCCACCTTGAAAACTCACTACTGATGACTCTGAGTTTTTAGATGGTTGACTAACATTTTTCTCTTGGGCCCTACAGAATTCTCTGAGGTATTTTTCTCAGAACAAGGTCCTTTGCCTTTGCACTCTTTAATTCGTAAAGAGTGAGGCCTTGGTGATTCTTGACATACACCTTAAGGTTTCCTTTGTATAATCCTGATTTAAAATACTTGGCTTCTTTTTAATGCTGACCTCTTTAACATTCCTGTGCTCTTCTACCAGAACTCTGCAGGCCCTTTCAATCAGGCAAAAGTCAAAAAAATTCTCATCATTTTTTCTATCATTTTTCCTTCATTTTGTCAACAACTTGACTAAAAGCCACAAGCAGCATCCATGTGTCAGCATGACTATCAGTCTGCCTTGAGATTTACTCCATGACATTAAGCAGGCCACCAACCTCAATCTCAGTTTCAGGCAAAGTCTCTGGAGAAGGACAAAATGCAGACACATCTTTTTGTCACAGCATAGCATGCATGATTTTTAGACCAATTGTCAATAAAGCCCTCCATCCCATTTGAAACTTCTTGAGCCCTGCTTTTCCAATAAACACTTCTATCAGCATTCTGCTTTTCTGAGCTCTACCCAGAATCTCCCAACAATCTTGGTTTATAGCATTCTAAGGATTCTCTAGCCAGCATTTTCAAATCTTGCCAACTTCCTCCCACAAATCAGTTTCAGGTTTTTGTTTTGTTTTGCTTTTTGAGACAGGGTCTTGCTCTGTAGTCCAGGTTGGTCTTGAACTCACTATGGAGCCCAGACTATCGTTGGACTCATGGCAATCCTCCTGTCTCAACTTCCTGAGTGCTGAGATTACAGGGGTATGCAACCACTCCCAGCTTATGTGGTGCTGGGGAATTGAACTCAGGTACTTAATGCTTGACTTAGTGCTTGCTAGGCAAGCACTTTAACCACTGAGCCATTCCTCCATCCCCAGTACCAAGGCTTCTAAACCACACGGTCAGGAAAAGTCACAGCAATGACCCCACTTCTCTGGTAACAATTGCTGTCTTAGCTACTTTCCATCGCTGGGACAGAATACCTGAAATCCAAGACTTAAGATTAATTTTAGCTCATAGTTTCAGAAAGCACAGTCCATTCAAAGCACAGTCCATTCATGAGTGGTGGGTAATGGAGGAAGCTTAGCTATTCACAGCATGGCAGATGCAACCCAAGCAAAGGAGGAAGGGCAGAGCTACCCTTCCATGTCCTGCCCCAGTGATCCACTCCTTCTGGTGCAAGCCCCAAGCACCCACCTCTTCAAGTCCAGCCTCACCTCCCAACAGCATCCAAATACATGAGGCTTTTGGGTGACACTCTTATCCAAACCACAACAAACAGTAGCATCCACACTAGACAAGAAGTAAAATAATGGAATATCTATCAGTTAATGACAAAATACGGTAAATCCATACAATGGGACACAATAGAGGCACAAACAAGAGTGGAAACAGTGATATGTGTTAATGTGGGTGAACATTTGAAACCCATATCGCAGAAAACTCATAAGTGACAGATGGAATGAATAATCTGTATGTTCTAATAATTACTTGGAAATATAAAAATGAAAAACCTTCTGACTTATTTAATGAAAATTTCATAGCCCAAATACAAACATTCTATTGTAAAAACAAAACACACAAAAAGAGCTGGGTGTGGTGGTGCATGCTTATAATCTCAACATTCTGGATGGTGAGACAGGAAGATTGCATGTTGGAACCCCACCAAAACAACATAGCGAGACCCTGTTTCAAAAAAAGGAGGAGAGGTGCTGGGGATGTAAATCATTGAAAATGCACCAAAAACAAAATAAGAGCATACAAATGTAAATTTGGTAAATAAAACAGATTTTAAACACTCCACTTTATGAAACACGTTAAGAAATCTAAATACGTAGTTTATATTAAGACATCAAAATAAATCCAGGCCTGGTGACATAAGCCTCTAATCCCAAAATCTGAGAAACTGAAGCAGGACGATCAGACGTTGAAGCCTAGCCTGGGAATTTGCCAACATAGTAATACTCTGCCTCAAAAGCAAAGCTAAAAAATGAGTTGGGATTTAAGGGAAAATGTTTCCAGTTTTTACACATTTGATATAATGTTGACAGTAGGCTCGATATAAACAGGTTCTATCAGTTTGAAGTAAAGGCCTTTTATACCTATGCTCTTTAGGGTTTTTATTGTGAATGAATGTTGGATTTTGCCAAAGACTTTTTCTGCACCTAGTGAGATGACCATATGACTTTAGTTTTCACTTCTATTTATGTGGTGTATCACATTGATTTATTGCTGAATTATGCCGAACCATCCTTGCATCCCTGGAAAGAAGCCAACTTGATCATAGTGTGTGATCTTCTTAATGATTTGCTGAAGTCTATTTGCCAGTATCCTATTGAGGATTTTTGAGTATGTGATCAAAAATTTAAATGAAATGGACCTGGCCAAGGAAGTGAAGGACCTCTACAATGAAAACTGTATTATGCTGAAGAAAGAAATTGAAAAGGACATTAGACAATAAACATCCCCTGTTCCTGGATGGATCGAATTAATACCATCAAAATGACAGTACAGCCAAAACTGATACACAGATTCGATGCAATTACCATCAAAATACCAAGAACATTTTTCTACAGAACTTGAAAAAAATCCTAAAACTCATGTGGAACCAAAAGAGATCCAGAATAGACAAAGCAGTCCTGAATAACAAGACAAAAGCAGGTGGCATTACAACTGCAGACAGCAAGTTATATTACAAAGCAAATGGTAATTTTAAAAATATGATGTACTGGCACAAAACGAAAAAGATTGACCAATGGAACAGAACGGTGGATGCAGAGACAACCTCAAGCACACTCAGGTATCTGATCTATGACAAAGGGACTAAACTCATGCACTGCAAAAAGGATAGTCTCTCCAACAATTGGTGCTTGGAGAATTGGTTAGTCACATGCAGAAGAATGAATTTAGACATGCACCTACCACCATGCAATAACATCAAACCAAAGTCGATCAAAAACCTAAATATTAAAGCAGAAACACTGAACCTCCTGGAGGATAAAATATGCAAAACTCTTGAAGATACAGGTGTGGGTGGAGACCTATTCAATATGTCACCTGATGCAAAAGAAATAACTCCCACAATCAATAAATGGTATTACACCAAATTGAAAAGCTTCTGCACAGCAAAGAAAACAATTAACAGAGTGAAGAGAGAACTGACAGAATGGGAAAATGTTTTACCATCTGCACCTTTGATGGGAGGCTAATAACTATATACGAAGAACTGAAGAAAAATAAACCCCTTAAAATCAAAGAGCCCATTAAAAATGTGCAATTGAATTGCATAGAGAGGTCTCAAAAGAAGTAGAAATGCCCGATGATCACATGAAAAAACGCTCAACATCCTTACTCATTAGAGAAATGCAAATCAAAGCAATACTGAGATACTATCTTACCACAGTGAGAATAGCATATACCAAGAAGTCAAATAGCAATTAGTGCACGTGAGGATGTGGGGAGAAAGGAACACTTTAACATCGCTGGGGGGATCGTACATGGATACAATCAAAAAGGAAAGCAAAATGAAGACACCTCAAAAACTGAAAATAAATATTCCATTTGATCCAGTAATACCTTTCCTAGATATCTTTACAAAAGAATATAAAAAGCCCCATAAAACAGAGATACACGTATACCGATGTTTATAGCAGCACAACTAACAGTAGCTAAAGTGTGGAAGATGCAGAAATATCCATCAAAAGATCAATGGACACAAAAAATGTGGTGTATGTACACAGTGGAGTGCTACTCTGCCATAAAGACAGATTTGAGTAATTTGTAGGTAAAGGATGTAACTAGAGACCACTATGCTTAGTGAAGTGAGTCAGGCTCAGAATGTTAAATATTGTCTGGTTTCTCTAACATGAAAAGCCCAGCGTATAAATAAATAATAGACTCAAAGATGTGAGATGTTGGAAATCAGGGGGAATGAGAGAGAAGGTGGGAGGGCAAAAAAGGAGAAGGGAAAGGAAATGTGAAGTTGCCATGATATATATGTGCACAAAATTCTCAAGCTCAATGGTAACCATTGTGTGTCTCATATGTGCACTAATAAAATTGAGAGGAAAGGAGCTAGGAATGTAGTTCAGTACAAATACCCTGGGGTAGATCCTCACTACCACAGTAAATAGATAAATATCCATGTAGTTACATCAACAAGTCATAATTGAAAGATACTAAATTCAACAGCCACTCCAAATAAAAATTCCAAAGAATAAAATAAAGATGATGGGGCATTTAAAAACAGAAACACAAGAACTTAATTGCCTGCATTTGCATCTGTGTTCTTACAGTTCCTAGCTATTATAGTAAGCTAACTTTTTATGCCTCAAGTTTCTCAAATTAAACATGGGAATTATTTTTCATCTGTGAGTTAAAACATGTAAGAGACTTGCATGAGTGCCTGCTGTCCAAAAAGGCAGTATGCTATAGTAATTGCCTGTCTTCGAATCCACGGTCACTACCTAAGCTCTGTAACTCTGGGAGAGTTGCTTAGTTTCCAAATCCTTTCATTTTTTTTCTTCCCTCTATAAAAGAAGGAATAATACAAATCTACACCAGTAAAATAGATAAAATAATAAATCTGCTTTTTTAATGATTATCTTAAGAATTAAATGAAAGCCAAAAATACTTAGGTCATTGCCTGGTATGTGAAAAGAGCTATTCTTACAACACAGGCTTTGGGAATTTCTTCTTCATGTTTGAGTCTGCATAGGCACGTGCCTATGATTTCCAGCCATCCAGGTATTGCCAAAACTGCAAAGTCTGCCTTGTCTGCCCAGTGAGACCACCATTCCCTGCTTAATATCTGCCACCCTGGAAAACACCCCCCCAAAGAATATTTGGAAGAATGGTAGGTTGATTCATATACTCCTCTCTTTTCAGCTGTCACTAGTGTCAAATGCTTTAAATCATTTTGTATATTTTATCAAGCTTTATAACGCTGTTCATTGTAGGAGAATAGCCTGATTCTAGCTACATTTTTGTGGGCAGAACTCAAAGTCGTGGTGACATTTTCTTTAAAAATGTTGACAGCATACTGTATTGTTGATTTTGTGGGGAAATAGGTGTGCCTCACGCTGTGGGTGGAAATATAAATATTGGGTTTTTAAAATAATAACAAATGACATTTACTGTGTTTATTGCGTGTCTCATAATCTGTAGGTACTTCATACAAATGTACTATCTCATTAACCTTCACAACAGACAAATGATATGGGTGTTTCTGAATTAGAGAACAGGAACCTGAGTAAAGAAGAGGAGGTTAAATAATTTGTCCAAGATTACACAGTTTATAAGTGGTGAACTTAACATCTGAAATCTGACACCTTTTGTGGGGCCCATCGTCTCAACCATCATACTATACTGTCAATCTGGAAATGATTGTTAAAATTTAAGCATGTGTAACTTTTGGCAAACGAATCCCGTTCCTGAAAGTTTCTCAGGCAAAAAAAAAAGTACCAATATGTGAAGATATACATGCACCTTGTTTGTTGTAGCATGTGTACTATTTTTAAAAACCCGGAAACAACTTGATTGCTCATTAGCAAAGGGATGGCTAAATAAATCATAGTGCAATTGTACATTCTATGGAATACCATTTAGCTACTAACTGAGGGTAATCTATAGGTATTGAATTGGGATTGTATATGACATACTAAGGATGACAAGAAAAGTACAGAGTTCCATGTACGGTGTGGTTCATAAATAATCCATCTCACTTCTACGACTCCTACATGGAGCTCTCCTCTGTTAGAAATTCAGGATAATCAAAACCAAACTTAAAGTTTTTTATCTCTAAAACTAATTTGTTCCAGTATCTGTTTTCCTGATTAATGACACCATCAGATATCCATAGGTTTAAGTCACAAGCCCTGGACCCGTCTTTACCATCTCCCTCTCTTTACCTTGTATCATTTTACCATTTCACCTTCCCAGCACTGTACACATATCCACCCCTTCACCAAGTTCTATTAATTTTATCACCTAAATATATCTCACTATACCTCTCATTATTTCCGTTGCTACCACTTTGGACCAAATTACCAACATCTCCCATTTAAATTGCTAAAATCTCTAACCCAACAAGTTCTTCCATATCTACTCTAACCCACCTGAAATCACCATACCTCCTGCATTTTGAAAACAAAAAGAGTTTCTCAATTTGAAAAGAATTTGTCATAACTACTCTTGATCATACAAAAAAAACAATGTAAAATTATAATTACAGCCTAAAGAATTGAATTGTCTTTTGTTTTATAAAGTAGCATGGTATCTGGGAAACATGTTAAGTTATAAACTCCCTCTCTTAATATATTATAGCCTATTCCACAGACTAAACGAAAGACAACAATAAAATACACTCAAAATTCTTCCAAAAAATTTATCCTTTTGGAAGAATGAATGTAAAAGAGTGTCTCCAGCAATGCGTCCTTTATTCATTTCCCTAGTTTGGCTACCACTTCATATGTATTACAGTAGAAAAGTATCTGCCTGTTTGCAACTAACCCTGTGTGGTTAGTTTTATATCTTGAAAGACCCTGGAAACCTGAAGGTTTCCTTGTGAGCTTCTGATTTGTTTCTTACTTCAAATTTCATCCGGATTCACCTAATATTCAATACTAGTAGGGCCCCAATACTCATAGATCCACAATATTAGTAGGCTCTGATCTCTCCTGAAGATGTCTACTGATTGGTTGGAATCCTGGTGGTAATAGGCAGATCTCTCAAATGCGCCTACCTGCTTGCTGACACCTTAAGATCAATTGTCTTGTGTTGCCCTCTAAACAAGGAACACATATTAACATAACAATATACACTCTGGTGTTGACTATCCTTTGAGTCTTACAGAGATTTAAGCAATACCTTCAAGCCCAGTCTCAGAATCCTGGAAATTTTTAGTTAACTCTTCTTCCCCCAAGGAGTGGGTTTTATGCCATGTCTCCAGACTTAACAGTGGCTTCCAGATGTCAAGCATGTCTCTGTGAAATACAAGTGATATCTGAGAGAGGGGGCAGGGGACATGTGAAATACAGGCAAACTCTCAGGAAAGGAGCAAGGGACAGGATGTTAACACCAATTCTAAATTGACTTGATTAATCTCTATAAAGTAGCCTCATTTAATCTTTAAGGAATCTCTGACTTTTTGACACACCCAATAAAATATAAAGAATAGTTCAATATGAGCAGTACTATTTTGCATTTGTGTGAATTTTTACTTCCCCAAAGTACTTTCACATTGTCACCTTTATTTGCACTGTTCTTTTATCCTACCTCATAGACTTCTTAGAAGATAAATAGAAGAGGTTATAAGAGAATTAAAATTTTCTTAAAGACAAGGACTGAGTACTGCCTTATTTATGCCCTCCCTAGCATTTTATATAGTGATTTGGAACAAAGTAAGAGCTTAATAAAATACTACCAATTTTATATTTACCCCACTTTGTAGATTCAGAAAGTTAGCAAAGCATATATGATCTTACAGCCAGCTAGCTATGCCACTATTCCCAGACCTGGTGCCTTTTTCATCAGACCAATTGTTTTCAAACTGTATTCCATTGAAATCTGGAAGGTCCCCAGAGTTATATAGAGAGCATGTGGGAAAGCCAAGTGGAGAACAAGCATCTCTTCCAACCAGATCATCTCTGCATTCACAAAACTTGTATGAAGATTTTGAGTCAGGTTTTACCGGAGTCAATGGCTCTGGTACTAATTTCCTTCCTTAAGAACAAGCAATCATTTATTCATGCTAACTTATGATGTGGTGAAAAAATATTATTCACTTGATGGTTAGAATTGAAGTGGATGGGGGGAGGTAAGGGGGAAAAGGGAAAGTATTAGGGTCCACTAGAACTAGTGGTCAAGAACTAGTCTTAGATCACCAGACGTCCAGATCTCCAGCAGGGTAAGGACAGCACACAACTCCAGTTGGCACTATTTACATAGATCACAGCAGCCTGGGCTTAAGGACAGAGTCTACATTCCTAGAAAAGTAAAAACATTACCTTATGGACACTTGGAAGTATAATGCACTGTTTTTTAGACCATACAAAGTTACTAAAAGCTACTAAGTTTTGTGATGACTGCAGCTACTATTTCAGAGTCCCACCGCCCACATTATTATGTTGCCTTAGTTACTATTAGGCTTTTTAAGCTAATAATGGAAATAAAAGCGAAGTATGATTGTAAGTGGGGGCTGCATATAAGTGAAGCAATGATATCAGTGTGTCACTACAAAAACAAGCACAGAGGGCGCAAATAGGCAATTCACAAAATGAGAAATCTAAAATGAATATAAAATACTCAATCTAACATTTAACTATGACAAACACAAACAAAACCAATATGATTGTTACTGAGAAAATTAGCAAATGATAAAGAAATGGATAACAGCCAGAACTGATGAGATTCTGGGAAATACTCCCACACGTTACTAGTAGGAATATAAATTGATAAAAAATAATCTGAAAGAAAATTTCACAGTAAGTAGTAACAGTGTTAATATTTTGCATATCTTTTGTCTCTGAAATACCATGTCTAGGAATTTATTCTGTAAAAAGAATCACAAATGAGAACAAAGATATATGTTAATAGAGTTTCAGTAGCACAACTCACCACAGGGGAATAGTGGAAGTAGCCTAACTTCCTAAAAGAGGAAATTTATTAAATAAATTGTTGTGGGGCTGGAATCGTGTCTCAATGATAGATAGAACATTTTCTTGGTATGTGTGATGCCCTGGGATGATTTTAAGGAACCACAAAAATGTAATAAATAAACAATTGCATTCACATGGTACGTTACATATAATAGGAGCTTGATAGCATTCTAAAGCTTTTAAATACACTATTTTAAATATATTGAGTTTAAAATCAAACTGCATGAGTTTGTAGAGTATGACTTTTTTAAAGTACATGTTTCTGATAATCACTGGGATTATCCATAAATATTCTCATGCTTTCTTTCAAGGCACATGACATGACTTTTGGTTCCCATGCCTTCTAAAGAAAGCCATGGCCATATGAGATAACTGGACAAATGAAATATGAATGAAAACTTTAAGAGCCAGTACTCAATCTGCCACATATCCTGTTACCTACCTTGACAATCATGGTAGCATATGCTGAGAAGGATCTTTTGTCAGCTTTGGTCCCTAAGTGACTATGATAAAAACAGTTTCCCTGACCACATAAGACATATAATGGGGGAAGTTTTTTATTATACCAACTGACTTACTTACACCATGTGAGTGTGTGTGTGTGCACGCATTAAAAAAGAGAGTTTGGGAAGAGAGAGAGGAAGAAGAAAGAGGAAAAGGAAGTAAAAGAGAAATTACTAGCTAGTTATGCATAATAAAACAATGGACTTATGGGTATTTTTTTATTTTAAACCTCTTCAAAATTATATATATGTTTGTGTGTGAGTGTGTGTGCGTGTGTGTGTGTGTGTGTGTGTGTGTGTGTGTATACTTACTTTTAGAATTCCTATCTTAGACTTCCAAGTCACTGGAATTAGAGGCATGTGCCACCGTGTCCAGTAACAAGCCACCACTTCAATTTATTACTGAATGATATTTCATTCTCTAGATGTATCTCACTTATCTATTCATCTACTGAAGGACATCTTGATTGCATCCGAACTTGGGCGATTATAAATAAATGACTATAAACATGGGTGAGAATGCTTTGTGTTTTTGTTAAACTCTTAATTCATCTAAGTAAGAAGCACATTTACTAGATCAGATAAGAGTACAATTGTATTTGTAAGAAACCGCCAAACTGCGTTCCAAAGTGGTGTACCATTTTGCATTTCCACGGGCAATGAATGAAAGTTCCAGTTGCTCCATATCTTCACTAGCATTTGGTGTTGTCAGTGCTTTGGATATTTGCTTTTCTAATAAGTGTATAGTTTTCTCTTATTCCTGTTTAATGTGAATTTCCATAAAATCATGTCATGTTCAAAATCTTATATGTTCACTTGTCATTCGTATCTCTTCTTTGATGAAGTGCCTGTTTGGTTTTTTTACTCATATATCAATTGTGTTATTTGTTTTTTTCAGTTTTCAAGAGTTCACTGTATATTTTGGAAAAGAGTCCTGCATCAGATGCACCTGTTACAAATATTTTTCCTACTCTGTGTCAGAGTAATCTCTTGAAATTAGAAGTTTTTAATTTTAATAAATTCTATAGTATCAAATTATTTTCTTTCATGAATCATGGCTTTGGCATTATACCTAAAAATATTACCACATCCAATGTCATCTAGGTTTTCTTCTGTTATCTCAGAGGGGTTTTATAGTCTTGTGTTACATTAGGATCTATGATGTATTTTGAGTTAATTTTATAAAGTACATAATATATGTCCAGATTATTTTGCACATGAATGTCCAATTTTCAGAACCACTCGGTGAAAACTCTATCTTTACCCCGTCCTCTGTTATATTGTATTTGCTCCTCCTTCAAAGATCAGTTGATTATATCATGTGCCATCTCTTCTCTACTGAGCTCCACTGAGATATTCATCTATTTTTATTAATATCACACTGTCTTAGTTGCTGTACCTTTATAGTAAGGAGTTGCAGCTCTATTTCTTGTATTGTCTTTGTTCAAAATGAAAGCACTTGGTCCAGATAAGTTCACTAGTGAATTCTACCAAGCACTTAAGAAAGAAATTATATTAATTCCCTACAATGTTTTCAGATAAAAGAAACAAAGGGAACATATCTTGACTCATTTTATGAGGTCAGCATTTTCTAATATCAAAAACTGACAAAGACAAGACAGGAAATAGAGCTGCAACTTCAAGTAAGAACTTTAATACTGTCTGACGTCGAGACTTACTATAAAGGTACAGCAATTAAGCAGCCCCCTCGGAGTGCCCAATGCTCTTTATTCCTTATGCCATTCATCAGTGACACAAGAAAATCACACTTTAATTTCAAAAGTATTTTAAATAAGGGACACTTTAAAATGGAGGGCTAGAAATCTAACATTTAGGAGCTCTTGTCTATTCTCCAGGCAACCAAGGATTCCAAGAAGGCAAATGCAATTCTACTCCCAAGGAAAAGCAATGTTTTTCCAACCTCTGCCACTTTAAAATAAGTTCCTGTCCCTGTCTGAAACAGATCAGATACAGCTCTGCATCATTTTTAAACTTTTCATCAAATTTAACTGTTAAAAAAAATAATTTGTGTTCTCTTTTTCACAGATTCAAATACATTTCAGATGATGGTGCATCCCCCCAAAAAACATGTCATCTATAAGGCAGCAGTAATCTTGTCAGAAGAAATTACAGCTGATTCAACTTTGAAAGCCTAACCGAGTCAGGACCCATGTGGTATGAGTCAGGTTACATCAAAAGACTAACTATTTTCACCACAAAGGCACCCTAATTTTCCAAGGTGCTTGAATTCCCAGTATTAGCACTGCTTTATTGGAGTAACGCAGTTTTGCCTCCAGAAATCCCTTACCTAAATGTAACTGTATGGCCCAGAGAACCTAATGTACTTATTTTTAAGCATTCATTTCTGAAAAGAAAACAATGTCAGGAAGGAATGAAATGTTGTAAAGAACAGTTAAATTCTATAGATGTGAAAAAAAATATTTAGACAATTCTGAACCTGGAAGGGGACATGAGCACAGGAATGCAAGAGAAAAAAGAAAGAATAAAGGAGCTGAGGAACATACCAAAAAGGAAAAGACTTGAAAACCAACAGTTTCTCCCCTCCCCCGGGTTCCAAGCAGCTCTCTGCTACCTGTTTGCTCACTTGTGGTGGAAAGCAGGCCAAGGAAAATATCGTTTAGTCCCTTATCTGTTCTTTCATCTGTGAAATGGAAGCTGGAGCAAACCAGAGTAACTATAGACGAGAATAATTGTAGAAATTCAAGGTCAAATAAAGAAAAGGACTGATGGTTAATACTAAACTGAAATACAGCAAGTTTTACTGGTGACCACATAGATTATAGAGTTTGCCTGATGCTTTGGGTTAACTATTCATGCCTGCTTCTACTCTTCGAAGTATCCCCGGTTGAATGGTAAGTGATATAGTCATCCCTATGAAAGATTGGCAACAGTGCCACATGAGCAGTTTAGGCAGATGTTGTGTTGGTAATTTTTGGCTGCACACGGCCAGTTTCCAAATTTGTTGACTCCAGCTCTTAGGAGCTGCTCATATGCCATGATGTGGAAACCCTGGGACACATGCATCAAATGTGGGATGTGCTCCCATTTTAACAGAGGGCTTCTCAAGGGAGTGGGTGAAGGCGAGAATTCCAGAAAGCACAAGGCTAGAGGGAAAGACAGAAAGGGGTGAAATGGATGCATTAGAAGCCCCTCAAATCACTCAAGGGAGCACTCACTGTGTGCAGACATAGCTCTCGGTCTGATCTATGTACCCAAGTAGTTTTCGTGCCATACATTACCACTCAAAAGTAAACAGTGCTTGCTCTAGACAGGGTCGCTTAGTTACAGGCTAAGCTAACATCCATGGATGAGTCTGGCCACTTAATTAGCCTTCAACTTGTCAGAAATAGATCAGTCCTTGTATAATACCAAGCCCAGAACAGCAACTACAACCAGAAAATAAATACCCTATGCACAGAACAGAGAAAATGCAGTATAAAAACTGCTATATTGATGTGTATAAAAAGATTCATTTGATTATAAACATTGTATTCCAGTTCTCATCTTACAGCACCAGAGAGGGAATTGTTCTAAAATTGATAACTTGTGCTTTTTCCTTCCCAAAGTTCGTGTTCCCATTCAAATTGCACTAAATCTTTAGAGACGTTGCCTTCTGAGCCTAGAACCTATTTTCCCCACCTGATTCTCATCTCTTGATAAATACTTGTAATGCATCTAGGAAATCAAAGACATAATTTCTTTTTCAATATATGCAAAGACTTTCATCTCCTGCAGTAGAAGGGGTGAGTCAAATAACCACAAAAGATCAGACAGCGGGCGGGGGCTTCAGCGCGGCGTCTTGTCCCTCTGGCTGTGCGTCTTTTCCTCTGTGAAGAGCGCTGCCCTGTGTGTACCGCGGAGGATCAAGGTTCTGGCCTCTTGGCTGCCAGAAAAAATGAGTGTTACAATGTGCGCTAAGGAGCTTGGAAGGAGAGAAAAATTAAAGAAAACAATCAAAGCCTTCCTACCACCCTCTTGCCTCTAAGTCTTAACCAAGAGCCCCAAAGTCTGCTATTCTATCCTGCTATGTGCATAGAGAGCAGGTAATCAGCACAGCTAATCAAAAATGCATTCATTACCGCGGAGCAGCAGTGGGTGAGAGTGACTGCAGCTTTCATTTGGCAAGTGGCTTGTGGACTGGCACAACCCCGTCCCCAGGCTCCTTGGCAAGCCGTTGGCATCCCCCTGCTGTCCTCTCTGCCCCGATTCGGCAGTCTCTGCCACGCTCAACTCCGCTTCTCTACCAAAGGCAATCTAATTCTTGCAGCTGACCACGCTCTGTAAAAGCTGCCTCCTGTCTAATAAGTCTTCTGAGTATTTTCATCAGCCTTTAAAGGTGTTTCTTCACTTGAAAAAATACATTTTTTTTCTTTTTCATCAAAACAGGAAGCCATTTCTTGCCAACGCCAAACAAAGTTAAATGCCGACAGATGATGCAAACACAAAATCTTTTCCTGCTTCCTCCAACTTAGCAAAATGGACTCAAAGTCCTCAGAACTCAAGGAACCTCAGAGGAAACGGTGTTAAAATAAGCTGATGAGGGCTGGAGGAATGACAGACTGGTTAAAGAGCAAGTCCCTGAGTTCTATTCCCCAACACCACATAAAGCTGGGTGTGATGGCGCAAGCCTGTAATCCCACCACTTGGGAGGCTGAGGCGGGAGGATCACCATGAGTCCATGTCAATCTAAGCTACACAGTGAGTTTAGGACCAGCCTGGACTACAGAGCAAGACCCAAAATAAATAAATAAATAAATAAATAAATAGAACTTGATGAGAGGCTGAGGGTCTAGCTGTCTAGCTCATGGTACCGCACTTGCCCAGCTTGTGAGGCCCTGGGTTCCACCCCAGTACCAGAGAAATAAAATAAAACAAAATAAAATATGCTGATGGCCTTAAGCGAATAATAATAACTGACATTACTGAGCATATATCACATGCCAGCTGCTGTTTCCTGCACTTTATCATATAAAATTCTCACAATAGATTTGTAAACTATGTCTTACTACTATCATCTCTGTTATACAGATGAGGATAGTGACACTCAAGATGAACAAATCGTTTCAGCTCTAGCTGTGGTGGGGAATTCTGAATTCTGATGGAGTATCTCTTGCCCTAAGCTAAACCTTCATGGTTCTGAGCAAGTGTGCCACCGTACATTGACTCCTTCCTTCTCAGAGAGTAAAATTATTCCTTCCAGGCCACGTGATTGCTGTTTAGTAAGATAACTATTTTGTAAGACACATGAGAAACAAAATAAGTCTATTACAATTAAGATAAAAAAGGAAATTTATAAAAACAGAACAAAAAATTTTCAATGCCTTTGTCAGTCAATAACGTTTTTTGAGTGGTCACTAAGTTTTTATGAACACACTAATACAAAACACGAATACACAAAGCACACTATATGATATAGACATTAGGTTACATAAAAGCTTTATGGACCTGGTTTACCTACACCACTTGGATCTATACAACCTTCAGAAAGTCACTTAATCTGTGTACTTCTTTTTGTTAAGCTGTAAAACTAAAATAATAATAGTACCTACCTCAAGAGGGGCTTTTGGGATTAAATAACATGTTAAAATATTTCTATGTGCACATGGTTGGCACATAGAAAGTACTTGATAAGTAATAACTCATATTATAATTTTCCCCTTGACAAAAATTTGTAGCTTTAGCTGGATAGCTAAGGTCTCGATGAAGCAGTGAAGGTGGCAATTTGGAGAAAGGGAGAGCAGCATTATGTACATTTCCTTATCGTGTAGATTTTTTGCCAGACAAGTTGACAAATGTCTGATCCTTCTGATCAGAAAAATGTCCAATCCTGTGAAAGGATATCAGATAGGAATATTGGGATAACAAAGAAGCTTATTGATAACACAGAAGCTTCAGTAACAGAGAAGTTTTGAAAAATAAACAAATCAAGCTACATCTTTCTCTTCAAAGGAAACTGTCCTCTGAGTTATAGGGGACTGTTTTATTTTTAGGATAGCACATAAAAATGATAAATATAACATCCAATTTTTACTTGCAAAAAATATTTTGCTTCAGATTTCCTTCAAGTGGTAAGCACCTGTCCTGAGTTTAAAGCAGGATCCAATTTACGTAAATCAATTTTTTGTTCAAGTTTTTGAATGCATGTCCATTGCATAAAGCAAGATTTGTCCTTGTTATAAGTATGGCCTGTGCCAATTTCTCATTATCAACATCTACAACCCAGGCTCTTATCATGCTGTGCCCGGCGACAGACATAGCCAATTTCTATGTTCTTGACAAACAGCAAATATTATACTAACTCAGACATTCAATGATTCTCAATGGCCATCTGTCCGTTAAGGGTAACACAAAGACTGTCTACCAAGTGCATTGTGGAATACACCAACTACTTGTATCTCATAGAGACTGAGGAGAAGAGATGAATGCATAAATTTTGACAATGAGGAGACAAAAAAGAGAAAAGCTATTCTCTTTTTCTCCCACTAATTACACCCTCCTCTCTTCTTCGCCGCACTCTAAACTTCAAGAGGCATAATGAGTGGCTCTCTAATCACCTACGCAGAAGGTTGTTCAGTCTCTTCTCTCTATGTTCTCCACATAATCAGGTACTGTTTCTCCCTTGTATTCTGTACAACGCTTTTGGCTAATTCAGAGACCTCATTCATTAGGTTAAAAAGATATTTAGCATCTATTATGTTCCAGGCATTGTTCTAGGTGCCGGGATTATAGCGGTAAACAGAACAGATACATTCTAGGTACAAATACATGAACTTCAGAGTACTGCCATAAATCTATATGTTTCATTCTTCTGCCTAAACAATAGATAAATGAACTGTTTGGAATGCTAATATTATCCAAATCAACAACTATTCACTAAACTACCTTCCCAATATTTTCCCTTGCCCTAACACCTTATACCAGTGTATACATGTTATGGTACACAATAAGTTATATAAAATCAAAGAATCCCAGCCTTCATGGGGCTCATAATTTTAAATAAAGAAACAAAATTAGTTAAGCACCTTTTACAATCAAAATACATAGTTAAAGTGTGTTCCAACACCAAAGAGATGGGTCCTCTCGAGTTCTTACCCTGGATAAAAGGACAATAAATTGTGTATAATTTTAAGTACGGATTAGTTTGGAAATGTAAATGTCTTATTCCTTTACGTATTTATTCACCACACTTCTATAATTTCAAATGATTTTAAGTAATCTAAAATAAATGGCACAGAAGTTTATTGCTTTGATTTTGTTAATCATAAATCTAGAGTCAAGTCATTTATTGAACGAGAAAAGTCAGGTTCGATTGTTCAGGAAGTCCCTGTGGCTTCCTATTTGATAATTAGTCTGCAATTGTTGGAAACTTCCACAAGGTGGTGATAATAATGCCTTAAATTACAACCTTATCAGGATAAGCAGGTATCATGGATATGAATGATTTACTTGGACTAAAGATACAACGTGATACTCCAAAATCAAAATTTGTCCTTCAAAACCTTTGTGGCGGAATTCATGATTGAAGTGCATAAGATTTCCTTTATGAAACTTGAGAAAATTTAGATATTCAGTGAGGCCATGAAAGCCTTCATTTACTAATTCAATCAGCATGCCTTCGTTGAGAAACCCCTGGGTAGTAAGCATTGTTCAAAGCATTTAAAAATAAATTTTCTGTTCACAAAGATACAAACAAAAAAGCATCCTAAATTAGGGGAAATTCAATTCACAGTTTAACTTGTTAATACTGGGAGCTGCACAATTATTTTCCATTGACCGTCTTTTCCTTGGTAGCTGCTTTCCACGATCTGTTTCTTTAAGGTTTGCCTGAAATGTTTCTAATTTTGATTTATGTTAAATACAGGAATACCAGTGGTACTTACTTGAAAGGTTTGCAAGGATTAAATGAGACAGTATGTTTAAATAATCTAGCAGAATACCTGACATGAGATTTTTTTTAAAAAAGTGTTACTTATCATCATTGTTATCATAATCATGACCATGGTCTTCAATGTTATTATAATCATCATCATCATCATCATCGGAAAAAATAAGAATCTGTAGATATCAGCAATGTGAGTAAAGGACATTAAGGACTGGGAAGGCAGCATTACTTTGTTAGCAAAAGGTGACCGTGTTTTAACCTTTGAATCAAATCGTCAAGAAGAAAACAAATAACAAAAAGAGGTTTGTCCTTTTGTTTTCTTGTGTTCTGTCCCTAAAGGCATTGCCCCATGTGGACTTTCCCAGTATAATGCCCCTGGATGTAGAATGATTCCCCCTCCTCTCACCCCAGGGACTCAATTTGAGTTTTGATAGCAGGGCAGGTAAAATCACTAAGACCACTTGTGACTGACCTCCTGCCAAGATACAGTGATTTCAAGTGATTTTCTCGTGCTTTTTTTAACATAGAACTTCTCTTGAGACTGGAGCTACCCACCGAGGGAGACGAGAAAAAGCAGTGGAAAACTGTTGGCAGCCTCCCTGGAGAAATCCCCTGATATTTTTTGAACCCTAAAGGCCCCTTGGTGAAATGAGCTCCCCCCTGGGGCCTGGCTTCAGGAATCTGGGGAGTAAAGGAGGCACTCAATGCTAGCTCCTTCTCTGCAGCAAGCACTGCCCTTTATATGTACTTGCACAGGGTCCCATGCTAGAAAAGCTCATTATTTGTTCAATGTTTTGCTGTCTCTGTCATGAAATTCTTACTAATATTTGAACAAAGAGCCCAGCATTTGCATTTTGCTCTGAACCCCACAAATCACATAGCCAATCCTGTCTAATCTGAGGAGTTTCAAAGCAGAAAAAGGAAGGACTTTGTTTTGCGCGCCCCCCCCCCCCACCGCCGCTTCCTGCTGCTACTTGCCAGAGTTTGACATATTTACTACACTCCAGTCCAAAGAAGTTTTGATGATCCAGTGCAAAGCACCTTTCTGCCTAACCCTGAGCTCTGAGCTCTGAAAACCACAGCAGAGTTGTTTTTCTAACTATTGCTTTCTTTCCATTTATATTTTCTCCATACTAAAACCAAAACAATAATAATAGTATCAGCAATCATATTCCTTGAAGCACAAATAACTAGCAATAGCATTATAAATACCTTGTAGTGAATTCAAGCAAAGGAGGCAACATACAAAGCCAGAGAGAGGGGGTTGTAGGAATATCTCAGTGGTTAATAGAGCTTGCTTAGCAAGCACAGGCCGCGAGTTCAATTCCCCAGCACCACAGAATCTAGGCATCACCAGCCTAGACTACAGAGTGAGGCCCTGTCAAAAAAGTCACCCTAGACTTCTGCATTGGATTTGGGAAAGTAAGATATAGTACTCAGCTGCAGTTCTTTATCAGAAAATTATTGCTGCAGAATAGCTAGAAAAGTAAAAGCAGTAGAAACTTTGAACGTTCACCTTTCCTGATGGCTCTATGATGTGAGCTAACCAGCTCTATCAAGCTGTGTGGCACAGTAATGAGGGAATGGTATTAAAGATCTTCCCTCCTCTTCTCCCTCCTTTTTTCTCTCTCCCCTCTCCTTCTATCTGTAATGCTTTCATGAAACCGAGGTTGCCAAGTTTCAACTCAACAGAATATGCTCGTGGTACACAGATTATAACAGATTAAACTTTACGGAAGCTAGCAATATCAGTTCATTTTTAAGAATTAGCCACAGGCAAGTATTTTAAAATTCAACTGTTTCCAGTTGCCTATTTATTCCGACAAACACTTGGAGTTCTCTTTCAAAGCAGGAAACTTGGCATTTCCTACACTGAAAGGAGTGTTAAAAATAACTTTTTCCTCAAGATGGGTAAGTCAATTCTCCAGTTAACAAATGAGGAAGCAGAAATTAAGAGGGGGAAGTAGCAAACCAGCAGGTAACATGTCTTCCACTTGGTCCTTAAAGCAACCACAGAAATTCTAAATTACCTCAATCAGATAGACCATGGATACTGTCATCAAAGCTGGGACAGTGTCAAGACTAAATGGAGACACTATAACAACTGTGCCATGAAAATGAGCTACAGGTGATTGGTCTTGGGTAGATAAGGGTTTATATTCATCCTGGCCTTAGGTCACTCTTCAAAGCACACCAGTGCCCGAGCCCTACTTTATTAATTAGTTTTTACTCTGTAACAAATCATGGAGGCTTAAGAATACAATCATATGTCATTCCTCCCCCATCTACAGGTTGACTGGGGTACAGCTGTTCTGGATTTGACTCAGCTGGGCAGTTCTGCCGCAGACTCTATATATAGTGCCTGGGATGGCTATGTCTCTCCCATCAAGGCTGTGAGTCCACAAGAGCAGCTCTACTTCAATCGCTTGCCACTTCCTGGGCCACCAAACAAGCTGGTACATATTCTCATGATGCTGACTGAGGAAAAGGTAGCAAGCAGGAATGAAGGAGTATTTTCAGCTCACAAGTCACGTGGCCAAACTCAAAGGACAGGAATAGACTGCCAACAGTATGACCGCGGTAAACATATGGATTCAGGAAGGGATGAATAATTGTAGAGCTTGTTCAGTGTAACACATGTTTCTCACCCATCCCAACCACATTACAACCCCTCAACGTATACACACCCTCCAAACATGGCAGGACAAAGAGTCCATTTGCCTCATATGATGATATCCGACGTGGCTCTAACTCAGGTCCTAACACCCAGGCATGTAAATTTCAAAATCCAGAATCAGTTTCAAATTTTTATAAGCATTCCAAAGAATAGAAACTCTCCCATTTGAACATAATGCATAATTCCTCAAACAATTGGCACTCAGAATTCCTCGATACTCTCAAATTCTTGTATCTACTCAAAATACAAGTCCTGCTCAAGTCGGGCTGGAAAGTGGGACTAGTTTTAGGTTGCCTTCTCCCTGACTTACCTATAGTGTTTCACAGTGACAAATATTAACATTCCCAGAGGGGTAAAAGGGTGTACATTAATAAAAATGTCAACAATATCATCTCTGGGAGGTAACCTGGAATAATTCATGATAAATTAACCTTTCTCATCAGAGAGATATTGTAGCTTATAAGAATGTCACCCTGTGAGAAGTGAGAGTCCCAAGCCATGTGATTTCCATCTGCAGTTATCAAGCCCATCGAGAGCACACGAGGAGTAATTACTTACTACAATGTGCCTATATCAGAGCATATATTTGTTATGATTCAGCTCTCTCATATCAGCCTCGCAGCATGAAGAAGACTACGGGTCAATGAGTATAGCCATGGTGGGATAACAAACTTTACTCCCTACTACATGGTTCTGTGACCTAGAACTTATCGCTTTACCTGAGGAGTCACATCTTTTTCTTTGTTTTTAACCCATGGAGTGACACTTTATACCTCTATTTCCCCTGGGAAGGACAAAGGAAGGAATCACTAGATTCTTATCTGAATTACTTTGGAAACCTATTTGTCTCTAACCCTTGGAAAATGAATCTTGTCTCTGCTAGTTTCTCACCCTGAACAACATGGTTCTCTCAAGAGCAAAACTCAATACCTGGACACCAGGCAGCTACATCTTGAAATAAATTCAAAAGACCAAGTTATTCAAATAACAAAAATGATCTAACCACTGAACAGTGTTAATGATAACAGATCAAAGATATGACCTTTTCAGCCAGTTGTCAAGGTTTTATACATACATCAGGAATAAAATTATTAGTGTCTATAACTATTCTAGCCTGCAACACAAAGCATCCTAACAGATATAGGAGCTAAATGGATCAAAATGTGGTCACCAGCTCTGAGGACTCTTAAAGGGAGTGATGTGAAAGTGATTGGTCCAGGATGGAAGAAGATACAAGAGGAATATTAAAAGTAAGACATCAGCTCCAAATAATCGTGTCTCCCAATAGCTCCTGGAGATGTCTCTCAGGCAAAAATTGAGCTCCAAACACCTTTATCATATATTAAAAAGGAAGCCAATCTGAAAACAATTTGATAAGCAATTACCTCCTTGCTGCTGCTGGTGTGATGTGATTACCTTCTTCAGGAAGGTGCTATAGAGCCCTTTCTGGGCATATTAAACCCAAATTCATAAGGCTTCTCTTCTGATTCACACTTATAATCCCACCAGAAGCATCTCCACCAAAGGCCATGTTTAGAATTTCAGCTCCCCAGGCTGTGAGTCTTTCCAGAAACACCAAGGCTGACACTACATTGAGGGGTTCTGAAGAGGATGGTGGACCCAAGTTTTTTCAGATGTCGCACCCAATCTAAATAAATCTCCAGGTGTGGCTAAACTCTTTCTTCTCCCATTTTATTGATATATAGAAACGCAATACACAATGTTTACACAGACCTTGAGTATTTTGTGCATATACATATCGGCAAAATTACATATTCTTCCCCTTTCACTTTTCCACCCTCTCACCCCATCCCCTCCCTTCTTGAATCTTCTGAAGAATACTGGAATGGGAATGCAAGGGACAACCATAAGAAGTCAGCCACACTGAATTTTGTTCCTTAGAATCTAGCCTGAAGTTTGGACAGGTTTTTCTAATGCTAAGATACAGAACCACCCAAGGATGATAGAATAGAAGAGAAGGAAGAATGCTTAGAAATCACCTTGCTACATTTTCTCTTTTTTAATATGTTGAGATTGAATCTGGGATAAGCAAAGTGCCTTGTTTCAGATATTTAAACACCCTCCGTGCTGCCATGGAACCTGGTGCTTACTGTTTTCGGATCACTTACCATATTGCATTGTCATTGCCAGTGAATACATCTGCTCCTCTTCTGAACTTGAAATTCATTGAAAGCAGAAACTACATCTTCTTTCCTTAGCAGACTGTCATATAGCTGGCGGTCAATAAATGTTTGTTGAAAAAAAATCAAAGTTTCAAGTCCAACGACAAGGAAATTATCTTCCCATCAGGCGAAGAACATGATGTCTTGACTTTCTTTATCTTTAAGGGTATAGAAATTACCTTCTAGTAAATCAGGACGATTTCTGTTGCTGTTCTACTTATTTGTAAGCTACTAAGTCAGCCAGCTGACACAAGGTTCAACACATGGAATAGACTCCACTCCAATCACCATTGGTCAATATTTCTTTCATTTATCCAACTATACTAACCTGAAGCCTAAAACAAGCAAACTATATCATGAAGAGAAATGCTATCTTCAAATTTTAATGAACACTGCAATCAATTATTTCCTCAGTACTTACATAGTATCATAGGGCTTATTTAAAAGCACCAACCATAGATCTTAAGACTAAAAGGTAATCCTGAATTCACTGGGGATACCTCTTAACCATAGAAGGAGAGCTACATTTGGGGCTTTGTTAGCAACTTTTGGGGGCTATGATACTGCTAGTATAATCTCCTGTCTCTTATTAGAAAATCAGAAATGAAGTTCAAAAAGTGTCTCGCTGCTCTCTTAAGTAAGGGATCGATTGCTTAAGAATTTGCATGTATTATGCAGGCTTTTCAACCAGCAGCAATATGCTTAGTCTACCACTGTGCCCCTGCTGGCTCAGTTGAGACTAGTCCAAATCTGCCAACAGCTGCCACTGACAGTTAAAAGTTGAAAGAGTGGCAGCAGATGAAAGAGAGGGGAAAAGGTAGTGGGAAGAGGAGAATAAAAACAGAAGGGATGGGTGGCATTTACAGTGATGAATTCAATGGAGAATGTACAAGTGCAAAGGCACTGAAATGTCCTGCTTCCTATCATCTTTTGTTACGGACCCACTCTCATTACTTTCCAAGCCAACTGGCGTTGAAGGTTGCCACAAATTTCTTCTCACCTCTTTTCATGTTTGGCCAAGCATAAACAGGGACTGCACTTCTTTCAGAAGTTAAATGAGGTGTGCTGAGAGCTACCTCCTCTAGTACAAAATATATTATTCACCTATCTGAAATCAAAAGTGAACCTTCCTTGTTGGAGTTATTCCTTTGGGTCAAGACATTGAAAGCGCCTATTAAAATGCAACTATGTGATCTAAAAGGAGGAATGTATAGTGCCTGGCAGAGTAGAGGTTTTCTAAAAATGGCGTTGTTAATATTAAACTGTCACTGCCTGCCATAAGAACTTTAGTAAAGATTCATCTACCAGATTCTCCCTTGTCTCCTGAGGCTCTAGAGGAGCTACGATTTTGACATAGAGCACTGGCAAAAACTTGGTAGCAAGATCTGAGGGTGTGGAGATGGAGAGGATAAAGGATGGTGAGAGCAGCACAAGGAGCTTTAGGGGAAACAGAGGACACTTGCCAAAGGTGAAAAAGAGCTTAGAAATTAGTAATCATCGATTCTTCTGTGAGTCAGACACTGAATTAGACGCCTTCACATCCATGCTTCCCTTTAATCCTCACATTGCCGTGTAAAGAAACAAACATTAATATTTCTGTTTTGAAGATAAAAGTTGTTCAAGGTCACATATTGACTGTATGTGGTAGGGTTTATTCGTGAGCCTGGACCTGTCTCCCAAGCCTGCATTTCTACATAGTGCTTTCACTCGGTGGCTCCCAGGCTTCTCTCTCACTACTGGCCATACACTGTTAAAATGGAGACAACATATTTCTTCAGGCGATGGGGCACCAAGATATTATGCATTAGCAGGATAGACAGAAGCTTTGGAGGAGCCTAGAATTATTCTTTTCTGGTTGCTAAAGGAGTTTGAATCCCTGTGTTCCAGGCTCCAGCCTGGGTCTTAGCAAATTCAAATACTAGAGTAATCAATATACTGGCTGGATCCCTGACCCATAGCCGCTATCTCCTTCACCATCTGTATCCGTGTGCTGTACACTGGCAGGAAGGCTCATTATCGTCTTAGATCAGGAGGAAAAGATATAGAAAAAAAATAGCAGATGCTGGAAGGATAAAATCTGCTTCGCAGAGTAGCTGTGGAACAGCAGTGGAAGACTTGGGAGAGAGCTTTTCTCTCACCACTGGAGAATGGGGCTGTGGAAGGGAAAATACCTGGGGAGGTTCAAAGATAAGGTAGGCGAGGGACCACCCCTCCCTGCGATCCAGGCTGCACTGTAGGACTTCAGAGGTTCTTCCTTCGCGCAGAGCCGAGAGAGGGAGAGGTGGACAGAATGGATAACCTCTGGTATCACCACTCAGGGGCCGCCGCAGCTATATCCAGAGGCGACTCCAGGGAGTAAACCAGCTAGGACACTTTCCTCCAACCTTAACTTTGATCCCCACCCCCACCCTGGCTCCTTTGCACACTTCTCCCCTAGGTCGGCGGGGGGCCCCAGCGTCCTTTTCGTTAACCTTTTAGTCACCACCTTCCATGCACATAGTTTTTGCCTACACTCTCCAAAGCTGTCTGCCCTGCACTGCCAGTTTCTGACCCCACACTTTGCAAGCTCGCCCCAAAAACCCTGGGGTGGGGGGAGGTACACACCTCCCCAAGCTGCGGGCATGGGGGTGGGAGTTGTTCACTCGCCCTGGGATCTCTGCTGTAAAAACTGAGCGGCAGAGACCGGGCATGCGCAGCATCTTCGGGCGCATTGTGATGGGAACCGCTTCTCTGAGTCTACAGAGACTCCGGAGTAACCACTAACCGACCCCAGGACCCCCGTCCTTTAAGATAGGCAAACAAAAGCAGAGCAATGCATTTTTTAAAGGGGTACTGGTTGCAGCTCAAAAGCCTGGCCCGCGGGAGAACTGGTGTATGTCTACTAAGCCCACCTCCGGTGTTGACAAACGCCAGAGCCTGGGCTTTGCAGTCCCGGGCTGCAGTTTGCGGCTTTAATTCCACGTCAGATCAACTTTGATCAATATCCCCCTACCGGGCCAAGTGGGAGAGTCCAATTCCCCGCGCCCAGCCTTTCGTCCTTGCCTTCTTTCCCACCCTTTCTGGACTCACCATCTTGGGGGTGAAGGGGGGGGCGTCCTCTGCTTTAAAAAAATAATTTTCTTTTTATTTCTTTTTCCCTCACCCTTTTTCAGTGTTTGGTTTGGTTTGCGTCTTGGTTTTTATTCTCTCTCTCTCTCTCTCTCTCTCTCTCTCTCTCTCTCTCTCTCTCTCTCTCTCTCTCTCTCTCTCCTCTGTGTCTGTCTGTGATAGGGAGAGAAATCGCTTTAGCGAACCCAGCTCGCAGCCAATGAACCCGCCTTCCAGATTGGTGTGAAGACAGAAGTGAGGTGGGGGGCGGGGAGGGGGTGTGAGAGATCCTGGGAGAGAGAGCGCAAGAGAGGAAGAGAGGAGAGCGATAGAGCGAGCGAGAGAGAGAGAGAGAGAGAGAGAGAGAGAGAGAGAGAGAGAGCGAGAGAGAGAGAGAGAGAGAGTAGGCGGCGGAGGAGGACTACTGTGGGGCGGAGAGGAAGAGAGCGAGAGCAAGTTGAGGGGAGGGGGTGTAAGAGCCGGCGAATTCTTTTTCTTTTTCTGTTATTATTTTGGCGACTCCCGAGTTGTGCCCATGCTCTTGTCAGCTTCGTTTTAGGCGTAGCATGGCCAGGCAGAGGAAAATGGGGCAAAGCGTGCTCCGGGCGGTCTTCATTCTAGTCCTGGGGCTTTTGGGTCATTCTCACGGAGGATTCCCCAACACCATCAGCATAGGTAAGCGCCACAGAGCCAGCCAGTGGGGCCGGGCTCTCTTCTGCACCTGCGACCGCTGCCCCAGCGGGGCTATTGCGGCCGCAGTTCCCTGTCCCTGCATGACCTGGGGACGGGGACGGGGGACTGGGACGGGGAAGATCGCGGGGATCTGAGCCTGAACAAGCCGGCTAGTCTGGAGAGCACCGGGCAGGGAGAGGGCTCTTCCGGGTCTGATTGGGGCGGACGGCCGGTTTTCCGAGAGGAGAGGAACAGGGAAGAGGAGCAGGAGGTCGGGATGCTGCAGGGGGGGAAGAGTCCCGGCTCGAAGCTCTGGACTTTGCCGTGGCAGCGTGCAGCCACTGGAAGTTGTCCCTGGGCGATGCAGCCTGTCTGGTCGCACCCGGCACGGCGCGGAACCCGGCCCCGGGCGCCCCGTCCTGCATCTCCCACCCGGGCAGCCAAGCTGGCGCTAGGGGAAGTGGAACCCCTTAGTACGATCTCTCAAACCCAGCCAGGAGCCAGGAGCCAGGAGCCAGGGTCGGTGGCAGATGAGGTAGTTGGAAGGGATGAGACTACGGGCTGAGAGGGAGGGCGGCCGGCGAAGTCACGCAGACCACGAATTCATGAATAACCGCTGTGTCTGTCTGGAGGTTGGCTCCCAAGAGCTGGAAGGGACTTCTCTCTCTGCTTCTGTCTGTATTTACAAGTCTAGAAGTTAGAATTCTTGCCATGGCTGAACAAATCCCCTGTATTGTCACCGAGAGGGTGGCTAACGGGGAAGGGATGGAGTGAGGGGTCTGGGATTGTTTTCTTTCCCCAACACCTATCTCCCTTTATCCCAGAGAAAAGATAAACCGGCTGTGGGTTGAGAGTGAGAGTAGAACTGGGGGGGGGGGGGGGGGGGGGGGGGGGGGGGGGGGGGGGGGGGGGGGGGGGGAGGCTACCCAGGAAGGAACCAAGTGTCACTCTTGGTCCCTTGCCCTGCCCTCAAAGCAGACCCCTCTTCCTTACCTTTCCTTTTCCAACCTCTTCGGCTTGGTCTAGAGAAACAAGGTTTCTATTAACTGAAATCTGAGTTCACGAGTCTTGAGAAACACACAGGTTGGGAAAAATCAACCCTTCATTGTGCACCCCGTTAACACTGGGAACTATCTGATAGCTGGTGTCCCCCAGATTTCTAACTCAGCCCAGGGTGGAGGGGGGACACAAGTAAATCTCGGCTCCTTTGCTTATAGGTGGACTTTTCATGAGGAACACAGTGCAGGAGCACAGCGCGTTCCGCTTTGCCGTGCAGTTATACAACACCAACCAGAACACCACGGAGAAGCCCTTCCATTTGAATTACCACGTAGATCACTTGGATTCTTCCAATAGTTTTTCTGTGACTAATGCTTGTAAGTAGATACACTTTTCGTCCCTTTGAAACCTTGGGAACCTAATCTGCATTTTGCTTGTGGTACCTGGGGGGTCTGCCTGTGTGCTGAGGGGTCTTGGCCTCACCAGACATTGTAGAGGGTCTTGTCGACCCAGAAGGATTCTGCTTCAGAGCTGCAAAGCAGTGGACAAAGCTAAAGGTAGTCAGCAAACTCTGTCGTGAATAATGTTTGATGCAAAAGTTTCATTTTTTGCCCTGCTAAACTCGCATTCATTCCCTCCCCCGCACCTTTTTTTTTCCCCCCTGGGAGAAAAGGAAGAAAAAATAGCATGGGTGTTCAGGGAAATTTCTTCAGATGGGATTTTAAAAAAGAAGCAGCAGCGGGTTCTTGATTGAGTACATTACTTGAGTGTTAAAGCTAGTGACCGGGAGAAATGAGCTAAATTTGACAGTCACCTAATATGTAGGAACCAAATATGAGAAATTCCACAAACAAGTGACCTTGAGGGGCTGATTAGGCTGGATTCCCTGGCCTCTTTCTATCCTAGAATATCACCTTTCGTGTGAAGAGAGCTCTGATAGAAACTGATAAAGCTACAAACTGATTGCAATTGAGGAGCGCCTGGCAAAGTCCAAGAAAGACAGGAAGTGGTGCTCAGGTGGCTATTTGGAAGGCGAGTTCTTTATTCCCTAGTGCTTGCTCCCCCCTATTATTAAGGAAAATACAGTTCTTAATTTAGAGCAAGAGGTTGAGCAGGGAGAGCCTTGGAGCAGGAAAGACTGAGTATCAAAGGGAAAAATTTCCTGGGCTCCAAAGTCATTTCTTAAATCCACAGTTGTACCCATTATTTATCTAGAGAGGGAACATTTTAAAGAGTGATTTCATGAGAACCCAAAGGGACACCGGCTTTACTTGAATGGAATGTTTTGTGGCACAGGCTGAAAAATCTTCATCTAAGCTTATTTCACTAAAAGTTTACCAACAATGAGCTTGGTGATGACATACAGCATGTTTTGTTTTTTATGGCTGGTGTAGTTTAGGCTTCTTTTTCCAACAGAGAAATAAGGTTTATGTTTGGTTGAGTGCATTTTAAAATCTGATTTTCTTCAAATCCTTCTGTCTCAAAAAACGTGTAATTTCTAAAACTGTTGAAAGGGTCCCAAGGGCATAGTTTCCCTCGATTTGAAGACTTGAACCAAGGGAGTGGGGGTGAAACACTTATAAGAAATATGAAAGTTACCAGTTCTAAGAATTTTTAAACTAAAGATGCGGATCCCCTTATGACCATGTTTTGAGAAAGTCTGCATTTGACACTCTTTGACTCTCCAAACACTGACAAAAATAGGAATTTATTAATTCCAGCTAAGTGTGAAAGTTACAAAAATCTGTCTATATTTTGCATCTTATTTCAGTAATCCCTGCCTCTCTGTCCACAGCATTTACAGCACAATTCTGACTCTTAATCCTACAGCAATGTGTTGTCGTCAAGAGGCTGCCTCTTAAATGCAGCTTCCTAAATATCTATTAGAACAGATTCCAACCAAATATATGAAGCTACCACAGTTTATTATAATTGATAATGAACAATATTTATCTCGACTCCTTTCAGTGCCTTTTCATTGATATGGACTGGGAAAAGACAGCTTCTTGGGTTCTTGAAAATGATTGGTAGCCAAGGTTTTTGGTCGTGTTTTATGGTCAAACCAGATTGATATGTGCCACTTTAGGGCAATTGGAACCCTATCCAAAGAGCAATTGAAAAATTACCCTTGCCATATGAAAATTTCAGGTTTGGGAACAGATCACCTGTATTATGATTGAATTGCCTTAATGTCTTATCTTTCAGTACAATGAAGGCAAAATTTCAGGAAAGGAGAAACAATTGATAAAATCTTTCACCCCAAATCCACAGCACTTCTACTTATGGTCTGGGCTATATGGCTAGGGTCTTGAAAGTATGGGAGGAAGGTTGTTGCTCACTGGACACCAGAAAAACAAAACAAAAATATGCTTTTGCCCTTAGTGATGTCAAATACATGTGTACACATACACAGACTCACACAACACAGTGGGAATACCTACAAACCCGTGAAGTGTACCCAGCTGCCTGTTGCACTCCCAGACTTTACACCTCAGAAGACAGAGGAGAAAAGCTGTCATCTTCTCTGGTCATATGTGAATGTCACAGCCACTGAATCAGGCCAGATCTCAAAGTCGTCTCCTGGCAGCTGTTGCCTGGTAGCTTAATACAAGAAAAATGGTTAGTGCCAGCATGGACTCTGCATGAAGAAACCTGTGATTTTTAAGGGACCTGAAAGTCCTAGCAGTCTCTACTGTCTTCTCCTGGCCTTTTTTTTTTTTTTTTTTTTGTGGAAGTAGACACAGAGCTTATGAGACATTGGTACACAATTCTAGTTAAGTAATAGAACCTGGGTAGTGACCTCCAGTTTGGTTCCTTCAAATAACTACATGATTGTGTGAAGAAAAACTCCTGCACCATCTGGCCAGACCTTACTTTGAATACTAGGGAGAATTTGAGAAAATCCCAGATGAGTCCAAATCTGGTCACCCACACTTCCTGTCTGGTTCAATATGGAATGGAGCTGGCAAAAATTAAAAAAAAAAACTTTCCCCTGTTCCCTGTTGCCATGTAGAATCTTAGCTCCAGCTTCCCCAAGAACCAGAATTAATCATTTGTGATGATCTTCTATGCACCCTCGATTCTGAGGCAGGCGTAAGCTTTCTAGATGTACAGGTAAGCCGATACAAAAAGAATAGTGAGATGCTAACATTTTTGGTGCGTGCCACTTCTCGCTAGTCTTCCTCTGCATTGTCCCCCTCACACAATATATTCACAGTATATTCAGAAATCTTCCTTGCAATAAATCCCACCTATAAGTTATTTAAAGAATTCTTCTTCACCAGCAACCGTTGTTCTTTTTGCACCAGCCCCAAAAGGATTGCTTAAGACAGACTCCAACTTCCTTCTGTGCCTTCAGAGGCCAATAAAAGCCTCCCCGGCTTTGAAAGGTGGTTCATTTGGGATCTCAGCTCAGAGGTCAATTGAAGTTTATTGAAGGGACTCATTTGATTTAGAGCACATGTTTCCATTTTATAGGAATTAATAGAGTTTTCTGTCTTACTTTTCAGGTTAGCTAGACAAACCCAGAAAGAAAAATGGTATAAATACTTTGGTTTGGGGAAATAGCATTTATAAATATACTCAGGAACTCATACACACACCATCAGTGTATGTGGAAAGAGACACGCACACATGATGTAAGTCACATATCGATTTTTTAAAAATCATTTTTGATCATAGTGGGGCTTTAAGGGAGCCCTAGAAACACCAAGGAACTGATGGGCCCCATTGTGTGGCTTGGCTGCCTTGGCTCCTCAGGAAACATCCGTTTCTTTGAAGTCCCCTCCTGTGTCGTGCTGCTCTGCACTTGGAGTGCGCGCCACACTACACCACCCCAGCCTCTGCAGTGTCAGCTCATTAGCACACAGATCTCATATTCCCTCTCCGCACTGTCATTGCAAAAATTGCTGTTGTACACCTTCACAGCCAACAAATGCGCTCGTGGACTCCGCACTGTTTGCAGGAAGCAGGGAAAAGGCAAATGTAACCTTAAAGGTTATTCACCACGGAATTGTGCTCTAAACGTGTTGGCTTAAAGAAAAATCTGTTGATGGAGACGCAAGGGTGATAGTGGGACTGAGAATGGGACTTAGGAGAGAAAGCTGTAATGGAGCCCCAGGCAAAATCCCTTTTGCTGGCTAAACCTAATCCATCAGCTGCAAATTGTTACTCTATTAATTTTTTAACCCATTTGAAATATACCTGCTTACTGGGTACATGCTGCTTTTATAACTGAGCGCATTTTGTTTCCAAGTGTACTTAGGTGAGACAGGTTTTCATCTCCTGCCTACAGAGTCACAATCTAACTATCTAATTATTCTAATTGCCAAGATCCATTTAACCATTGAAGTCTGTTTAGAAGGGAGATGTTTCCATTGATCTCATGCTGTGTAATTTGGTGGGTTTTGGTTCAGTTTGGTTAAGGTGTTTATCTTTTCCTTATAAGTGTGGAACTTCTGAGAGCCTGGGGTTGCAGCTCCTGCCCTCTGCTGCTAACCAATGTCTGCTCCACCCACCTCCCCTGTCACCACCTCATCTTGGCATCTTTGCTCTTCTGCCTTTATCCCTCTATCTTGTGGCCAGTCTTCAGTAGAGTTGGTGGCTCAGCTCACTTCTCAACCTGTCTGTCCAGCTGTCCCACTGAAGCATGAAGAGGTATCCGCAATGGTGCTAGTCAAAGGTTTAAGTCACCTTCTCATGAGGCTTATTATAGTTTTTGTCTATACATAATAGGGGGAAGGGAGGAATAGGACACTGTTCATTTGGACCATGAAATAGAGCCCCCTGCATGTAAAGGTGAGCCTCCTGCAAAGTGCGTTAGCTCTTTACAAGGCAGCTAACTATTGGGAGGAAAGAAATGTAGAAATGTTCGAGGGGAAAGAGAAGGAGGATTATTTCTGTTCTCTGTCCATGACGACTGCAAAATGAGCCATGCTTTTCTTTTCCTCTGCAATTTTAGCTTCTTTTTTCCCTAAACTGAAACTAGTTGCCAGTCTCATACTTCTGCTCCAGAAGAGATTGTTTACATAGGTCTGCATTCCCCTTCTTCATCCCTAAGATTCAGTGAGAATAGTGAAAAACTGGCTGAAAATTTTATTGAATATTTTTGGCTTCGATATATATTTAAATTCCATCGTTACAAGGAGTCAGGGGTAATTAAAAATTAAAAGAAGCTAAAAGAGAAGAGATTGATCATTTTCATACAATTCATTTAAGGATTAATAGATGACACAGACTTTTTACGAAAGGACCAGAATTTTGAAAGATAGAATTAATTACTTTAGGGGAGATAAACATTCTTACTCGGATATCTTACCTTTGAAATTCTTAGCTGGAAACTGCAAATATATTTAAAACACCTCTTACAAATATGTTTAAAAATTTTTAGTGCACTTTTATATTGTCTATGAACGCCAAGAGAATTATATGCATACTTTACCTGCTTTTTAAAAAATCAAGTTTTGACTTTATTCCTTTGGCTTTGATATTTTGGGCCAAATTAGGGGATGTGTCCACAAGAGGATACAATTAAAACCCCAACTGGGGGAGATGGATATTCTTCATCAGAAATGTACCCCTCCTTGCTGAGAGCTGCTCAGAAAATGTCTCACCTCCACATACAGAGCTACAAGTAGTCTAGGCTTACATATGGGGTCACCTCCGCACTAGGGCATCTGTCCCCAAAAGAAGTCAGTCCGTATACAGTTTAATATAGACATGACTTTTCTTTCTTGTGTTTCTACCTCTATTACTGTCATGTTCTCCATTTTTTCTGTCTGGCCATCTAATGCGCTTTTGCTGGTGTCTAATCACCTACTCACTGATTGGTCCCTGATTCTGTTGTCTCATCCACATTAAACTTATGGAGGGACTATTTCCTTCCCTGGATTTTTCCAGACCTCATCCCCTTTCTGCATCAGGATATCCTATTCATAGCCCATCCTTCTTGGGAACTATGTTGTAAAATAGATTTTTATTAAAGCATGAATGTAGATGAATAAGGGGATTGTGGGGACCACAATGTCTCAATTTTTAGGAAAAATACTTAAATGAGAATATTTTCTAGTACAATGCTCAAAGCAGCTGTTAACTCTACCAAAAGTCAGCTGGCTTTGGTCATAGAAGACCTTATAGGCCGAAGTAAAAAGCTAGCTGCACATTGTAGGTTGGATGTAAATATATTAAAAACATAGACAAGTTCAACTTCTCCATGCTAAACCTAGCCTTTGGGATAATTGGGGAAGCAGAAAAGCTCACAGGGATTTATTTTATGACACAGGCCACCTTAGAGTCTGCTTTTGTGGGCACTAGCAGGAAATAGACTGTGCAGAAGGAGCATCACAGGAGAGGAGAAGGGTGCTAGGGAAGCTGGATCTCAACCGAAAGTTTCCATTCCCTGGGATGGCACGTGGAATGCTATGTTTTACGAAGCAATGTGTCTTGCACAGTCACTAAATTGTAGCTCTGGAGGTAGATGGAAGCCTTGGCAAGATGAGGTTGCTTTTCATTCCACCCATCTCTCTTACATTGGCTGAAGCCTATATTTTGGCCTCCCTCCCAATCGAAATAATCAGAATAATCTTTACCAAATTTCCACTTGAGCATTGATGAGCAAATTGTTTACGTCCTTCGGTCTAGACCTCCCTGTTTCTCAGCTTCCAAACTGTCACTGGCTTCTTACACAACTACCCTAAACACAGCCATCCTTCATCTGTCCTTATTTGGGGGGCGGGGGGGGGGGGAGAGGGTGCAAGGATTAAGAGACTGAGGAGAGGAAAAACAGCTGGTAATGATTCTTCAACCCTGTGTGTTATGCTCAGTGTGGAATAGCATTTCTTAACGTTTCACATGCATACTGATCACCTGGAGATCTTAAAATAAAGATTTTGGTGCAATCTGTCTGCTATGGGGCCCAAGACTGCATTTCTAGAAATCTATTGTGTGATGTCAAAGCTGCTGGTCCTTGATGCACACTTTGAGTAAGAATAGGCTAAGGCATGGGCACTGGGCTTACCAAGCAACAGGCTTTGTCACGCAAGCTTTTCCCATATTTGTACCCTCGTACCTACCAAAAACAAGGTTCTGTAAGAGACGCATTGTACCTCACTCTGACTCACAGATGTCTTTGTCATATTCTCAACCGGCTTATGTCCACTTCATCCAGGTAGGTGGCACAATTAGGTGTCTTCGGAGAGGATTTACTAAAAGTTGGGTTTTGTGGGGATGAGGAGCTCTAGAAAGCACGATGGAAGAGGAAATAGCTCATGAGTAATGATGATAGTGCCTTGGCTTATTGCCATACCTCAAATTGTCCCTTTTAGAAACAACTTGCTTAAGAGATCTGAGGTTGGCTTGTGGTTCCAACTCCCTTATTACACTGCTTCTCTAGGTCAAACCATGACAGAAGGAGGCATGTAGCATCTGCTTCTCATCTGTGTGACTTCTCTTCATTAGAAATCAAAACAAAACTCAGCCTAGATTCTATGTCATCCCTTAAGAACCTTAAAAATTAATTCCATTTACAAGGCCTGTGTCAGGCACTCAGTGATGGGAGGAAGGAGAATATCCCTATCTAACATCTGAGCTGAGGTCTTCTCCAAGGAAGTCATTAAAAGACTACCTGGTGTTATTTGAGGGCTGCAAAATTTTACTGATTTCCCCCAAAATATTCCTCCCCAACAGTCTACTAATAATCTGGAATTCCAGTCTTTTTTTTAGTTACTGTACTAGAAACCTATGCTAAAATGCGAGTATGCTATCCAGAAAGGACTGAATTAAAACCTCATCAGCCATTAATATGTCAACCAGAGAGCTTTGTTCAGATTACAAATTTTATATTACAGAGTCCTCAAAAGAGCTATTAGAGACAGGTAAGTGACCTAAAATAAGACATCACCCCAGGGATGTGGGATACCAAATAGATAAGTGAGCATTCAAAGGGGGCACTGAGAGATCCTTGAGGATAAGAAATGATCCCAGAAAAATGCTTTATCTCCTTTGAAACATTTGAACTTCTCCGGAGGTAAATTCATAGTTCTTGGTATCCACCAAGACCTGAGATGCTTTTGACTACTTTGGCTGCTTTCGGCTCATCCAGTGACACCCTTCTGATGCTAGTGGTCCTTCTGTCTCTTCTGTGTATGGTTGTTTACTTCAGTATATGATATCAGCCCCAAGATTCTACACGGTTATTGGGGAAATTTTTCAGAAGAAAAATCAGTCTGCAATGGAGGGTGGTAAAAAGTGATCAGGAATAGTTCCCTCTCAATTATACATGATTGGATGCCCTACCTCACCAATTATTCATTGCAAGTAGGGACCCCATCTTTGAAGCAGCCCAAAAAAGTGGTCAGGCTAATCTAAGGACGCAGTCTTCATTAGGTAAGTATGTGGTTAGAGGTTTTAGTATAGGTCTCTGTGGGGTGAACAGCCTTGTAAATTTTACATAGAAAAGTCGCTAACATTCACAGTCAACCAGAACCTGCTATATATTCTCAAACATCTCTGTGTCTTTGCAACTTCCAAAGATAATTGTTCATTGGCTTAAAGGCATGTTTCTTGAATTGGGTTCCTTGCATCAGAATCCCCAGAGATAAATTATTAAACATTAAATCCTTGGTCATACTCCAGATGTATTGAATCAGAAAATATAAGAGAAAACCTTTTCAACAAGTATGACAGGTGATCTAATGCACATTCTACTTGAAAACAGCAAGATTAACAAGCCCTTATACCACCGAGATGATATGCAAACTCAGATTGAATATTAATTGAATACCTGCAAAGCACAATGTATTGTGCTAGGTACCTTTACATATGTGGCTTCTATGTGTGTGTGTATGGTGTTATTGACATGTGCAAGCATTAGTGAATTTTGTTCTCATGTTGGAAATTCAAGATTTGTAAGAACTAAGAGTCTACCCTCAAGTCATAGTTCCTGAGGGAAACAAAGCAAAAATGCTCATTGAAATGGTAAGTAGAGACAAGGGAATGATTTTTATTTTAACAATGCTTCTTCCTTCATTGCCTTGGTTGCTTGTGATTGGTCCTTATCCATGCTATAGATTTGATGTCATGGCAAAATGTCAACCCATTTATTTAAAAATGGATGTACTGTAATCAGTTCACAGAGCATTTATTTTACCCTCTTCTCCATCTTTGCAATCAACAAATATAAAATCAGAGCTGAAATATGACAATCATTCATTGAAGCTCTTCTACATGTAAGGCATTTTATGAGCTTTATATCATGAAATCAACACCTCGCCAGAAGGGAGGAACTCTTGTTTTCATTCTATAAAAGATGAACCAGAGATGGCTTAAATTGGATAAGTAGTGAGTTCAAGGTCACACAGATGAGGGAGTACTAGAGCCAACATTGTACCTGAGAATTTCTTGTCTTTAAAGTCTGACTTAATTTCAATAGACATTGTCATCTCAAATGATCATCAGGAGCAGAAAAATCACATAAATAAGGGAATTGGACCAGGAATATTGCAAAAGGGAGTAGTGAAGCCTTTGACCATCTGCAGATTCCATGTTCCTTCCTATCTGAAGATATTCAATTCCAATTTTTTGAACCACTGTGGTACAAACAAAACATCTGTAACTGTATGTGAGGTGATTTGGGGAAGAAAATGTGACTTTCCAATCTCTACACTCTACTCCACTACACTTCCTTTAGCAGCTAAGTTACTGATTGAGGGAAGCTCTGTTAACTCATGATTTTAGTTGATGACAACAACAGAGAGAAAAGTTTTACTTTACCTTTTACTCTACGATAAAGTTATCTCAGTGTGGTAGAACAATTTCCTCTTTGTGTGTATCCACACCCCCTTTATATAGTATACTTGAATGGCGGAGTGCCAGCTTAACTCTAACTAGCCTTGTCCAAGGCAATGCTGAGGCCTACAGTAAGGTCAGAATGCCGAAACAGGGTATTAAGAAATTCTCTGCAGATCAGGAGAGGTACTTGAGAGGGGATCTTGCTTTGGCAAAATTGCCTTGGTTCTGATATATGCATACTGTAGGCCCAAACTGGGAGGCACTGAACAAATAAGTCAGTCGACAATCACTCATTGCAGGAACTTCCCATGTATTGTAAAAAAAGATACTCACTAACTTTGGCCTCGGGTCCAAATAGAAATGCATCGTTAATTGTCTGGAGTTGTAAACTGACCTAAGCCGATTTGGTCATTCACAATCATTGGGTACACTTTAGTGGATATTAATAGCCTGCCAGAGTTAGAATGAGCACTATTAAGTCTTCTCACCATGACCTCACTGCCAGTTATAAAAACAAGCCTCAGACAAAACCCTGTTTCTCATTAAAATAATTGTAAGCTGGCATAGAACAACTGGACAGCCAGTTCTTGAGGCTCAGTCAAGTTCAGCTCCCTTTTCTTTTAGGTGCTCCCATAGTAAGTTTTCATGAAAGTTTACTTGACGCAGGTAAGGCAACATTCTAGTGGCAGGATTTGTCTAACGAAGAAACCCCACCAGTGGCTGCCCACAGGAGAATTTACAAATACAGCTTATAGTACCATTTCTAAAGGGTAATACTATAAAGCTTATTAGATCCTTATATCTTTCTTCTGCTTGTTTGGGAATATCTCTACTACATTTCTAACCAATCCAAAAATGTTAAACACTAGCAATTTGGCCAATGAGAAATTTAATGTTAATTAACAAAGCCCTGATGTTCATTGGAGATAAACTCCTGGTGTGCTTATAGAACAACTTCTGATTAGAAATTTTTAAATGCAAGGTAACCACTCCTGTACTGGAATGAGTATTTTCCAGTGAGGCTAACTGACGATGCTGATGATATAAACTAAGACATACATACCTACATACATACATATATAATATATGTATATACACATTATATAATCAGACATCTTTAAGATACATAATTTAAGGGCTAATATGTTCAAAAGAGGACCTACAGCCTTCTTTCACAAAGAAACTGTCTTTATCTCGAATTTGATCTGCTTCCCGTTCACAAAAAAATGAGTCATCTGTCTGTTCTTTTGTGATAACTTCATTATCCAAACAGTACACACTCTGACTTCCAAAAGGCCCAGGAAATATCCACTTGCCCTCTGAAGGTTGATCGTGATGAAAACATGAGCCAGGCACCCAGAGGACATGCTTTCAGGCTCTGGAACATCTCTTGAAAATGGGCAAAGAAAGGTTCTGAGAGGCACCAGGTAAAACAACAAGAACACGCTCCGAGCCTCCCTGGTGGAAGCCCTTTCCTTTCTTTGGGCACTTGAGGACCACTAACGCATAAGCTTTTCTCCTGGGCCCTGTAGTCGAAAGTCCAGAGAACTAAAGAGAGATACATTCTGTACTTCCCAGTCTCCTTGGAGCAGGCGCTGTCCTGGCGCATACGTGCATGTACTTTCCCCTGGTCCTTTCCATTTCTTTGTGACACATAGCACTTGATAATTCTTTTAGTCTGTTGCCATCCAGATTATGGAAGGTCAACAATGACCTGGTTTGGGCACATTTCTGAGCAATCTTTCAACTAAATGCCACAACCTTCTGTAAGAGTTTAGCATACTACATGTAAGAACCACTTAGTGGTATCCTTTGTCCTCCTAGTATCTTCCAGATCCAACTTATGTGGCCTCAAGTTCTTCCTTCTGTGGCTTATAAGGCTATGGAAATGAGAAAAGGAAAATAATATGAAAAGCTGTACTTTTTCCTAGATAAAGAAACCTGGAACTTCCCTGTTCCTCTACGCTCACTCCTGGCTCTAGAATTTTGCTTCTTGTTCTCAGAAGCAAAGGATCACTGTTTCACTCTTCCTAGTGGAATGCTATTTCTCCTACTCAGTTTACGCAAAGAATAGTTTTAGCTAGGAAAGGAAGAGACACTGAGAATGGGAGTGAGGAAGGGGAGGAAGAGGCTAAAGGGGAGGGAAAATGGGAGTAAACAGGATATGTACAGGCACAAATTCCCACGTTGTAGGTTATTAATATGGTATGAATCTGTAGTTCATTCATATGCAAATGAAAAAGATTTTAAAAGAGTACTTTTCAACTGGACTGCCTGCATTTGAATCTTGGCTTTCTCACAGTCATGTGACCTTGGGCAGATTATTTAACCCCTCTGAGCCTCACTTTCCCTTCTGTGAAGTGAATATGACCATGAGTAACTACCTTATAAAGTTGTTATAAAGACTAAATGAGATCCATCCCTGTCAAATATTTACCATGATATGCGGCAGATAATAAATGTTAGATAAATAGTAGTTGCTACAAACACTGAGAAGTGAAGAGAGAGGCAAATTAAGGAGAGGGGAAAAAATGAGCCAAGTGAAAGCTGTGGAAGAGATTCTTTTCATGTCTGACCAATTCCCACAAACCCTACAGACCAAATTGTACCCGGTGTGAATCTGTAGCTGGAAATAAGCTAGATAGGGGAATCCTTGAATACTTACGGTGTTACTTTAAGCATTAAAGGCTTAATTTGGGACAAAAAATGGAAAAATAAAGAGTTGGATGTTGATACCTTTCAAAGTTAAGGCATACCACCACTACGACTAATAATGCAACCATTAAATGGAATTGTCTAGCAGGATATGACGTATTCTGATTTTTTTCTGTGAAGTAGAGGTGGTTTTTATCAATGCCCATGCAGCACAGATAGTAATGTGATAACCTTGGCATGTGCTGGCTTAAGGCAAGTACAATCTCTCTTTCATGTGTTCAAGTGGGAGAAAGAGAAAGTGAATTGTGGCATCTTCACTCCGACAAGGAAAATGGAGTGCCAATTGAGCTTTCTCAGCCATAATTTTGCTGAGTTCTATAATAGAGCGTGATCTATGGTTGGACGTTTGGAGTATATCCATTTGAATGGATGGATTTTCTACTTTTGATGCTGCTTACCTAAGTCAGACTGAAAATAGCAAAGGAAGAAGACATGGAAAAGGTTAAAAGAGAAATTTTGCTGTGATTTTCCAGCATTTCTGTCTCCATTCCCTCCAGAGCAAAGGTTAACTAGCTGACTTCACAAGCATAGATTAACCAGAAAAGATCCTGCTGGGGACCACTAAGCAATGCAGATTGGTTTTGTTTTTTGTTTTTTGTTTTGTTTTATTTTTTTTCTTCTCTGTCTGTGTGTTTTGGGTTTGGCCTAACAGTATGCTGTCTCCAGCAGGCTGAAATCTCAGTGACAACCAAATGCTGCAATTTTTTCTTCATATTCCAGGATAACCATGTTCCACCAGCATCAGCACCTCTTCTCTTTCCTACCCAATCTTACTGTTGTGTTTTCTCATAGCTCATTTATTATTAATCTTTTTTCTCAAATGAGGAAACTGAGGAACAGAGAAGTTAAGTGTCTATCCCAAGGTTACACAGCTAGTTAGTAGCTGAGCTGAGCTCACTGCACGAGTCTTCCGATTCTTGGCACTGTTTAAGGTATTTCCCAACATAATCCTTCTCTTGGCTTCCGCCGCAGTGCGGCGATGTTCTATATGAAAATGACAACCCTGCCAGCGTTAAATAGGTGGCAGCAAGGAAGAACAAACCTGCAGCATGTGAGTTGGAAATGCAGTAAAGCTTGAGTTTCTGGGGTCGTGGTTAATGGTATCTTCCATTGAGTGTTCCAAGTAACCATTTTACCACTGTTTGACTTATATTCGGGAGTGAGCAAAACAAAGTCTTGAAGTCCAGTTATACATTGCAGACTTGTGGAACTAAATCAAGTAGTTCTAGTCCGACTGCTTCATTTTGCGGATGAGAAAAGAGTGAGGAGATTTGCCAAAGATGATGCAGCTCCCTAATGGTAGAAGCAAAATGAGAATTCACTCTGCCCCTCTTCTTAACGTTTTTATACTTATAAACTATTACCCCTGCAAATTATTTTATCACAGCTATTTTATGGCACACATAGAAAACTATTATCCTATACCCATATATTGTTTTATGCATTTATACATATATAAAGCAATTACTCAACTTTATGCATTTAGATGGATTCCCAACTCACTGAGGTGTACAATTATGTCCCAAAATCCTATAATATTTATAGTCCTTTCCAAGCCCCAGTTTTACCGTCTGCCAAGTGAAGAAAACAGTATTATCTACCTTATTTTGTATTAAGAACAAATAAATAGAAAATACTTGGCATATAGTAAACAATTGAGAACTAGTGGTGACCATTGTTATGTCTGCCTAAGGAAAAAGGAACCAGACTTGAAGTCAGAAAACCCAGGTTCTTGTTCTGTCTCCATTGTCATTTAGCCCTGTGACTTTGCAGGAGTTACTTTACTGGTCCAAATCTCAGTTTCTTTATCTACACACTGGTCATAATAATGCCTGAGGTATGTAGCTTACAAGAATGTTATGAAGATCAAATGAGAGAATGAACGTGAAGGTAATTTGAAATCTATGAAGTGTTCCTGATAACTACATAAAATTAGATCTAAGACATGATTCTCATGTATTAGAACACTAGAGACATAAACGGTACAGAAAACAACACTGAATATACTGAACCTCAGAAAATATTTTTGAAATCCCTGGTGTTAGAAATATAGACTTCAGAGACGGAAGGGACCTTAGAGATCACCAAGTCCAACATTTTAATGTGCCAGGCACATAAGAAATGGATTCGGAAGGAAAGAGCTCAAAGTCGCAAAACTAGTCATAGAAACAAGACTAGAATTCAAGTGTTTCCCACAGTCCTAAGGCAGTCAGTACAGTGTTGTATAAGTTGACTTTTGTTGAAAGAGGAATAAAGCTAAAAATCCAGGTCTTGGTGGAGTCCATGTGGGTAGGAATTGATTAATTGGGATCTTATTGCAAAGATAAGTAAAATATATCCACAGCTCTACTATGTTTCAAAATGTCAGTCTCATTTCAGGAGAGGGAGCGTGAGAGGGCAAGGAAGTAATTGGAAAGTCGTTCGGGTGGGGGGAATGCCCTCACACTGGGGTAGATTAGCAGGAGATTCCTATTGTCCCCCGCAATGGCCACTGCAGCAGATGGCCTTTCTTTGATTATTAATATTTATCTTTGCAGTCAACACTCAGTTATGTGTTTTTGGAAAACTTGGTAAAGCGGATGAAACTGCCATTTGCTTGAAAACACAACTGCCAATTGTTTGAATGGAGTAAATTGATTATAGCCAGAGGACTATTCATCTTACCCTGGCATGCATACAGCCTACGTCAGGCCAGGGTTACATCACCGATGACAGCTTGGATATTGCTGCATCTCCTGAATTATATCCCTCCAGGTACTCAGTAAATATATGTCTTGGATACTTTATTCTTTACGTTACTTTAGCTAAGATGGGAGCACATAAACACTTCCGCCTGACAACCTTTTCAAGTTCAACAGCGTGGGCTATTTTAAACAGAAACAAGAAAGGAGTTTTTCAATAGCAGGCTCCAAAGATGACTAAAAAAACGCCATCCAACAAGGAAGCCCTTTAAGAAATATAGTATGAAATGTGTTAATTTTATAAGCCCAAATGACATGTCATTATTCTTAGGTCAACAATGTTGGCTGTTTTCAGCTGCCACTGTGGCCTGTAAAGTGTCCATTCACGGTCACCTCTTACTATAAACCTAAATTACCCTTTTCTGCCCTTGAGCTGAAGAGAACCCTATTGTCAGAGGCAGATGGCCTTTCCCTGGTCACCCCACAGATCCTGCCCAGAGCCTCGCTCGGCCTTGGCCAGAAAGCACTGGGGAAAGCAGCTAGAGAGGGCTATCATGCTGCAGAGCTCACAGGCTGCTGCACCTAAAATGGTCACCAGGTGGGGGCCCGCCAAGATCAGAACCCTGTACCTGGGGTAACGGGTAAAGTCTGAAACCATCAAAGTGGAAGGAAAGGGAAAACGACCTTGTTTATTAATTCCTGTTATGCCACACAAGGGATCCTCCTGAGAGCTTGGAAAGAACATATTTCAGACAAATCAAAGTCAGGCCTACTTTACCTCGTGGGAAGTAAACATATGAAACCCCTTAGTCCAAAGTTAGTGCCAGCTGAAATTATAAATACAGTCAGAGTAGGTTCAATACATTCATAACTGCTAAGGCAATGGTAGGTTATTAAGGAAAACGAGGCTGTTCCGGGACATGATTAATCCCTGAGCTCAAAATCAGTGAGGACAACCAGACCCTCTAACAGCTTTAATAAAATGAGTTCTGAAGACATATATGGCGTCAGAATGGGGATTGTGTTTTCCAATTAAGTAGGGTGGGGGTGGGGGAAAGATGTGGTATTTAGGGTTGGTTAGCTCAAATTGAACATTAAAACCTCTGGTTTGCTCAGGTTGAAATTTTCTACGTCTCAGAGGAGCAGTATGTCACAGAAGAAAAAGCCCTCGCTCTTCACCTATCAGTCTCCAACTTTGCTACTCCAAACTTGCTTTGTGATTGTCCTGTGTTTAAGTCTCTTCTTTATCTCATTGGAAAATGAGGACGTTAAACTAGATAACCTCCAAAATTCTTTACAGCTTCAACTACATTTCACTCAGACGACATCACAGGGTTCCCCTGGAGGGTTCTCAGGGCTGTTTCTCTTTCCTTGCCCTCCCTTACTAAGGAGTTCAGGGCCCTCAAGATGTTCAGAGAATGCTCCGGACTCCACTGAGATGATTCCATCAAGCCTGGTTTCCATAACCCAGGTACAACCTCTGGAATTCACGTCTCACTACCTCTTTCTCCACTCTTCAAACCCCCAACTACCTTGAAAGAAGGCAGAACTGATTAGCAGCGGTTCCATCTTGTTTGGTGCTATAGCAAAGTTCAGGCTCCAAATATTAGGAACAGCCTTGTTTCATTTTTAGGGCTAGAACTGAGTTGGTTGAGGATGCTGGTCCTGCCATTTCCAATTATGTGATCTTAAGTGAGTTCCATAAACGCTCTGTATTTCAGTTTTCTCATCGGTGCAATAACAGTTGTAATACTGCTTCTTTTTCTAGGACGATTGTCAAGATTAAATGATGAAATTCACATCAGATGCTAAACATAATGCCTGGCACACAGTAAATCCTACCGTCAGTGAGCAGCCTTCTCCATTCTCCACTAAATAGATGTTGACCTAAGAATCAAAATCAATAAATATTAAGTTAATAATCAAGACTGTAACTTTTAGCCAGAGGCACATTAGCTGGCTCCTCAGGGTTCCCATGTTTTAATCCCCACAATGACGTATTTTAGAATTGATCAGGAACATTCCAGATACTGCACAGGCCAAGAAGAGAAGAGTTTCTAGTAAGGATTGTATTTGTGTAACCCTAGGAACCACACAGATGACGTGGATGCTGCTTTCACTCCGCACAACTCAGTCTGTGAGGGAAGTTCTTAGAAGTGACTCCTAGATGCAACTTCTCTATTCACTGGGCCCAACAATATTTCACCTCTCCTGTTCAACGTGTAAAGTTAAACTGTGAGGTACAAATGAGACTGGTGAGGTTACTACTGTCTACTCTTTCTCAGTTTCTCACTGAGCAAGCACCTTGGGGGTAGTGCAGAGAGAAATTCAGGCTGCATGTATAAAGCTGGGAAATTTTAGGATTAACCCACGTTAATTATAGAGATAGGTGGAACTGTCCTATAGAGACAAAATAAAAAGAAGATGATGAGATGAGGTAAAATCAAAGTTGATGAGATCACAAGACCTATCAGTAAAGGATTGTTAATTTATTCCTCTAGGGGCTGGGGGAATGGCACAGCAAATAAAGCACGTGCCTTCCAAGCGCAAGGCCCTGAGTTTGATTCCCCAGCACCATAGAAAGCTGGGCATGATGGTGCATGCCCATAATCCCAGTACTCGGGAGGCTGAGGCAGGTGGATTTTCCTGAGTCCAAGGCCAGCCTGGGCTGTACCAGTGAGTTCAAGACCAGTCTGGATTACACAGCAAGACCCTGTCCCCCCACCCACCCAAAAAAGAGTTCCTCTAAGTGTGTGTTCTGCTGTGTGAATGTATTTTGGGGGCATTGAGACAGCAGTGGGAACAGATATTATGAAGAACCTACTTCTCTTAATGTACTTCAAGTAGGCTATTATCTAAAGCGTCAACTTTAACCTGGAAACTCTATACCTCGTATTATATAGCATTTCCCCCCCTCCCCCATTTTATTGATATGTATAAGCGCAAAATTTAAGGTTTACAATGAACTTTAGCATTTTGTGCACCTACGTATCTTGCCAAGATGACAAGGACTTTCCCACTCTCCTTTTGTCCCTTCTCCTAACCACCCCTCCCTCCCTCCTTGCCCTGCCCCTCTGTTTCACTTTGTTTTTCGTTTTAAGTTCCATAGGAGTTGTGATCTGGGACTCTCATATCAGAGAGACCATTCGATGTTTCACCTTCTGCTTCTATATAGCATTTCTAAAGACAGTTGCCTTCTTTGGGAAGGGGCTTTTCTTTGTAAGGGACCCTCGATACTTAAAAAAAGATTCTAATAATTAATTGAGATGCATACATGAATGTACATATGCCTTAGTGCCTTCAGAGTTTAGTGGACCTTTAAGGAAATAAATAGAGGTGACCCTTAAAGTGTATTTCAAGTCTGGTATGATCAAGGGTCAGAGAAGGGTGATCTGCATTGACTGTTGGCATTTGGCAGGGGCCATCTCTGTGTTAAGAAGTCTTGCATTACTACAACAGAACACTTGAGAAAATTAATTTCTAAAGAGGAAAGATTTATTTTGGCTTACAGTTTTAGAGGCCAGTTGGCTCCCTTGTTTGGGGCCTATGGTGAACAGAGTATCATGGCAAGGAGGGCTCATTGAAGCAAAGCTGCTCTCCTCGTGGGAGCTGGGAAGCCAAAGAGAGAAATGGGCCAGGGTCCTAAAATGCCCTTTAAGGGCATGACCCCAAAAGCCTAAATTTTCTGCTCTAAGCTCCTCCTCCTGTAGGTTTCCCCACGTCCCAATAGTGTCACAAGCTGGCAACCGAGCCCTTAGCATATATGCCTTTGGGAGACATTCAAGATCCAAACTATAACAATATATGAATAAAGGCTACTATATTTATGTTAGAAAATGTAATAGACTCTATGGTAGCCAAGGCTGATGTCATTACAGTACATATTTTCACTTAGACAAAGACTTTCAGAGAAGTTAGAGTGACATTTTCAATATTTGCAGACCTAAGTCTCATCATGTGCTGTTTCTATTCACCGTGCTATCTCCATTTAACTAGCTTTATAAGGGAATGACTGGTCTCCTCTAAGCAAATTTTTCACATAATTGAAGCACACATCTTTCAGGAGTGCAAGAGCTATTTTTATTTTAACCATTTTTAAAGAAAAAAGTCTAAAATGCATCACACACCTCCATGCCTTATTATACAGAAGAAACAGATTACTGTGCTTTTAATCTTCTATTTTCATAGCCTTCCCTCTCTTGTCTGGCTGTGGCTGACAATGTTCAATACTTACTAGGTTCCTGAAGATAGCGTATTCAAAATGGGACGCTCCTAAAAGCAGATATACTAAAATGTGACAGCTGACAGTGAGGGAATGGCATGCAGAATCGCCAACTATAAAAGTCTAGCAGTCCAAGGCTATTTAGTGTAGGAACCAACAGATCTAAGAGGCCAAATAGGCGACAAATTCAGCATTGGAATTGCAATTCCCAGTAAACACCGACAATCATCAATAGGAAATTGAATCGTGTGTGTTTTATTGCACTGGTGTACCATGCGGGGAGGTGATGGGAGAGGCCCAACCCAGCTAAGAGGACTATTTTTCCACTCACATTGTTTAGAAATGCCTGTGCATAGTGATAACAAAAGGCCGACTTTTAGACTGTGCATTGCTGTCTTTAAAGTCTCTAGGCACAATACACGTTCTTACTGTCTGCACCCTAACAGAATCCACCCCGCCCTGCCTTAGCACAGTAGTGCTCTCCTGCGTTTAGAAAGGCGGGGGGGGGGGGGGGTCCATTTTAGAAAAATTTCTGTCTCAAGGGATATATCTAAAGGGGCAAACCTTCACTGATCTGGAAACTGTTTCCTATGTGAGATGCATAGCGAATTACTGTGTGTTTAGCGTGTCACTTCCCTTTTCCTTGTCCCACCTGTAATTTCACAGGAAAAAAAAAAGAAAAAAAAACCCTACAAGCAAACCTTCTACAGATTCCCAGCCTATTGGCTTGCTGCAGGTACCTGGGTTTTTTCAAATTCCAATCAGAAAGGGCTCTGCTTTGCCTTCTCCATCTCTGCCTCCTCTGACCCGGCAAAGTTTTCCATCTTTCATCCTGTCACTTAGCTAATGGTGTGTGTCCCTCTTGCATACATTCCATAGTCACCAGCCTCTTCCACTAGTGGAGTCTTCAGCGGCTGCTCGGCAGATGGCTCACTGGCTGCTGTTCTCGTGCCCTCACTGCAGCAATCTGTTGTTCTAAATCGAAATGTTAATGAAAAATAAAAGAACGCAGTGCCAATGTCTGCCTGATTTAAATTAATGTAGAGTCATACCTTTTGAGGCAGGTTTTACTGGCACGGGGTTCTCCGTATAGGCTACCCATATTGTGTGTGGTTTTTCTTTTTCTCTCTAATTAAAATTAAGCACTTTAATTTATCTGAGTCTCTCTTGGTACCCCCAACCTGTTCTTTTTAATAATAGCAAAGGTCTAACAAACAGTCTATTTCAGTGTTCCAGGGAATGGCATCTCACCTGGTGGAACATAATTTTGAGAGATATTATATGTGATGTCTAATTATAAACACGCTTTGATTAGATGCTGTTTTCAATACTGAAATGACGCGTTTACTAAATGCTTCAAGTGCATGTCTAAGTTAGGCATGGAGTTATTGAAATCCTTTTCATTCCATTTGTTTAAAAACTTCTGGCAAAATCATTGCTAATTTACTACTTTATTTACAAGGGCCCTTCACTTTCTATGTGCTCAGCACCGTATTCATTTCTGTTGCAGCACAGGAGTGCGCTCCCTCTTTGGGAAAAATGTAGGTATCTGCAAAACTCTCTCCGAAAGACAAATTTTCAATATTAATTTAGGAAGAAAGGATCGTGGTGATGTTAACATACCTGATAGGTAAAATCACCTCAATAGCTCAACTTGCCAAAAGCATGGCGACTTCAGTTGAAGAAGATCTCACCTCTCATCTTTCATTCTGCCTATGACTCCTGTGTAGCTACTTCTAGGAATAGCTTTAGGGAATAAGAGCTAATAAGGTGTTTCCTATACACTGGGAAACCTAAATGATTTCTGTTTATTCCTGCAGTCATCAGGAAAAAAATAAAAAACAACTACGGCATAGGTCTGTTTCATAGGTATAGAAGCCAAGGCACAGAGAAGTGAAGTCAGTTGCCCAAGATCACACAATTAGTAAGGACCACAACCTGGCTTTAATGCCTTCTCTTTTTACCACATATAATTCTGTACGGTGCTGGCAGGGCCATAGGTTCCATCCTGTTTGGAGGCAACCTTTGGGTTTTTTTCGGATCCATAAGAAGTTTTCTTTGCCCTAACTATTGTGTAAGTTAGAAGCGAGCATCTCTAGCAGTGAGGCTGACTTTGCTAAAAGCATTTGCTGTCTGTGTGCACCACTGTCACTAAAATGAAAGTGAGTCTGGCAAATCAAGCAGAAGCAGCAGGTAGGAGAAAGCCTGGGTTTCGATGTGGAAGGTAGGGCATTGGCCGGAAGCTCCCTCTTCTCAGGGCTATGCACTTGTCCACCCAACAGTCCTCACAAGAGAAGGCCAAAAAAGGTAAAGCTTGCAAAGCCCCTATGGAACCAGTCCACTAGGTATGGAGCCAGCTGGGACACAGCAGGTCAGGTTACTCAGTTCTAGGCTCAGTGCTTCTCCCTACTAGCAAACAAGACTATCATACAAACAACACAGTTGAAGTCCAGCCTTTCTCCTGCTGCTCAGAAACAAGCTCAATGGGAAAAGAAAACAATAGGTGATGATTCTTTCTAATTACATGTATGCATCCCAGGCCTAAGGACTTACTACGGTGTCAAGCTGTTTAAAAGAAAAAGCCCCCAATAAGAAGGGATCAAGTAGAGAGGCAGTTGTTTTCCTGTCCTTGTTGGCTGCATTTTTCTAGTATTACCAAGAACTAAATGAAAATTGGTACGTGGAAAATGATACTCACAGATAACAGGACATGTTAAACAGAATTCTAAGTTGTGAGCAGGGTGTCCTAGGTTGCAGCCCCAGCTTCGTAACACTCCATGACCTCTCTGGGTCACACTTGAATTCTTTGTAAAACCAAAAGGCCCTGTAAAGTCTTTGAAACATCAACTGTATGATTTTAGCTTCTCCAATTACTTCCTAGAGAAAGATGATTTTTCTTATTAGAGCAAGAACACTCAGGATTACTTGGCCAAATGAGGCAAAGATTTGATATGTTTGGGGTATTTCTGAACAACCAATTGGCCACTGGAGTCACAAAGCAGATTTCTTTTTGGTCTGATCTCTCCCAGTTGACACGGCTAGAAAATTGCTCACCCTTCTGACTCATCAAATCATAATCTCTGTGAATCTCTGAGATAAAAAGGACCTTAAAGGTCAGCTTTGCCCACCTTCCCTCAGGGCTGGGCTCTTCCTTGTCTAAACATAGCCCGCATAAGTAGTGGGACCTCTGCCAGGTTTACACATAGGTGGAAGAGATGCTTCTCACTGGGATGAGTCCTCTGACCTGTGGCCCCAGGTAGCTTTTCCTCACAAAGAGCTCTGATTTAGAGGTCTCCTTTCCCTTCTAATATGCACTGATGCCAGAACACCTTTAATAAGGGCCTACACTTTCACTCTACACGGAAAATACAGGAGATATAAATTCCACTGTCTAAATTCATGCTATGATATGTGTGACTCCATATCAAATGCTATCACGATATAGATTTCAACAGAGAAGAGAGCCCAAAGATCTAGAATTCTTGAAGAATGCACGTGTTGGGGGATTATGTGGAAAGGGCAGAAGGGATGAGTAGGGACACTAAGATGCTAAACTAATAGGATGCATAACAGCTCAGAGTGAGACTCAGAGTTTAAATCTCAACCCTGCCATGTAGGCAGCTTATTTCCTTGTGCTAGCCTCTTAACCTCCCTGACTCTTAGATTCCTAAACTGTTGTTTAGGTATAATATCTTCTATACAATACTGCTGAGAATTAAATAAGATAATCATTTAAAGCCATAATTATAGTATATTTGTTTTAAGAACATTTTCAACTCCCAGTCTACAATGTTTTTTTATCATTTGATCGTTTTTGATGTGTGCATCCTTAATTATGCCTCTGTACCATTTATAGGTATACTGTTTCAACTATTTCAACCAACCATGTAGCTAACTGGGCAACTCATTCAAGCACCTGCCAGACTGGCAATTGTGAGGCATTTGAAATACCTAACTAGAACTTGGTCATGATTTGTAACCCATGTTCATAAATTAAAGAGAGACCATTCTTTTCAAATTTATCCCAATTTAGCCCCGTTAATAAGAGTCCACAATGGTTTCCCTAATTAATTAGCTCTACCCAAGAGTGAATATGCATGACAGCTGCCTTGAAAATTGTTCTCAAGGTATAATTCAATCTATAATGGGAGAAGAAAGTTACCCAATGAAATGTTAAGATTTCTATATGAATTTTAGATTTGGGGAAAGGTAACAAGTCTATATTTTTGCCAAAGATAATAACAGGAAGGTTAGAGTTGGCCCGTGATCACAATGCTGGAGAGCCTTTATTCCTGTGACTCTTGCCCAGCAGCCTTCCTGCTACACAGTTATTAGCTTGAATGTTGTCAGGCTTGAGGCTGCATCTTCCGACTCCCCCCAACTCCCCTTTAGAAGATTGTACTGGTTTAGATAGGCTAGTCAACTCCACAATTTATTATTTTAACACTAGATACACAAAACATTCAGAGCCCGTGGCTTTTCATGTTCAAAACTCCCTATTTTAAAAAATACACTTCAACAAGCTACATTTTTGATGTTTTTCCTTTCGTTTTCCCAAGCCTCTAATCTCGAATTTGTGGGAGTTGTTTTTATTCTGTTCGTATCTCTTACAATCCATTTCTATTACCACTAACCTACCAGTATTTTCCTTTTGAGTTCACCAGTGATTGCGTTCACACCAAACTCAAGGGCTGGGCTTCAGTTGTCTCTCCTCTTTGATCTCGTTGGAATATTTCATACACTGGTTTCAACTGCCTTTTGAGCTCTCTCTTTCCTGAACTTCTGCTGGCACTGTATGTTCTTGATTTCCCTCTGATTTCCCACCCACACCGTTTTTGCCTGTGATGTTAGGCAAGTAGTCAGGCTTAAATGTCTTCATCTGGGGTTTAAAATAGGATAGAAGCTAAGGCTTCCTCTGTATCAAGCATTCTGTGGCTCTGAGAGCTAATGAGCTATACTTGAGATCTGTTATTTGATATCAACATGTTATAATATTTTTACTGTTTTATAATTATTTTTGTCTACTTCAGTGTTTTAGTAGTTGCTGTAAGTGTGCAAACTTCATAAGCCTGGGCTTCTGCTGATTTATGCATATTTAATCTATGATTCCATTCCGTCTTTATCTGAGTGTATACATTTGAAATACATGTACACTACACACAGTCTTTCTTCAAAATAGATGCAAGGTTGCTTACACTTAAAATTGGTCTGGTGGGGTTTTTTTTTTCTCAAAAAGACATAGGCCAGAAATTCTTACTGTTGTTCCCTTACTATGGATATTTAAAAGATGAAATAATACTCTTTTTAACCAGGAGAAGGCACTATGACCAACCCTAAGAGCTAGAATTCACCAGTGTTATTAGCAAGGAACCACAAGTAATATATTTGACAGTTTAATGCTGAATTCATGTGATAAATAGACATCAACTACAGTGGTTTGGTGGACTTTTCTGTGCATTCATATAATGTCACTTGAATACATTCAAGATACATTAATACTCGTATTTCAATTCTGACCCTACAATTTCTACCAATATTTCTACTTTTTCACCTCTGAGGTACATGATACTTCCCAGTGTTGTTTGAGACCCTAATGCCAAAGATTGGCTGCCCATGCCTTAAAAGCTATCCCCAGAAACCTTTTGAATAACTTTTCCTTATCTCAAGTAAAGGGCAATGATGCTATTCCTGAACCCAGCGAGTACACAATAAATATATGTTGGTGATGATAAGATCAGAAGAAGTTGGGTATACAAAGTTGAAAGTGCATACCTCCTCTGTGGAAGCTAGCGAAGGGGGAAGTGAAGGTCTTTAAGCTGTTTCCCAAGCAAGCCAAAAAAGTGCAGCCAAGGCTTTGCTGAGGGGGGTGGGTTGTTTTTCATCAAAGAATATGAGTTTGAAAGACATTGCTTACAAAGGAGATCTCTTTGTCCTTAGAACATAAACGTGGCCGCCTTTCAATAAGGCATGATAAACTATCATTTCTCCTCCAACAGGAGAAATTCAGTGACTCGCCCAACTTTGTAAGAGTGAGCGGCTGACAGCCAAATAGGCTCACAGTCAGGCTCATCAGAGTGAACAGAGACAATCTCTTTGAAAGGCTATTAATTCAAAATATGACAACACTGACTTCCACTCTCACTTTTGCTCTCTTCTCCCTTCTCTCTTCTCCTTCTCTTCTTCTCTGATGCATGTATACATCATCTGCCACCTAAGCACTTCTCAAAATCTGGTTGATGGGCTGGTTTTTGTTGTGTTGTATAGTTTTGATTGAACATTTTCAAGGAGTGGGACAATCAAATTAATAAACTTAGGTATTCAAGTGACTCGCGAACCACTAAATATGTCATATAAGGTTTACCAATTTTAAGAGTTAGAATAAAATGAAATGTACTCATGACCAAATATGTACTGTGCACAAAGGTATCTTTTATTGTTGGTTCAGTAATACCCTGGAAGGACTTCATATAGTCAAGTAGAAAATATTATCACTGGGGGACTGGAGGAATGGCTCAGTGGTTAATGTGCTTACTTAGCAAGCACTAAATCAAATGCTAAGTATCTGAGTTCAATTCTCCAGCACCATACAAACCAGGTGTGGTGGTGCATGCCTGTAATCCCAGCATTCAGGAGGCTGAGACAGGAGAGTTGCTGTGAGTCCAAGGCCAGGCTGGGCTCCATAGTGAGTTCAGGACCAGCCTGGGCTACAGAGCAAGACCCTGTCTCAAGAAAAAAACAAAAGAAAATATTACCATTGGAATGACAGGGCCATCAACGTCTTTCTTAGATAAAACAATTGATCCTAAGGTCTCTGAGAAGAAAAATCAACCTTAATTATTAGTAAAGTGAGCAGACACTGTTGAAATTGTATAAAATGCTTTTGAAAATCCTGTCTTGTAATTGCAAATTTAGATGTTGTTGAAATCCTGTCTTCAATTTTCGTATCAGAAATCCTAACTTTCTGCTCTCAAAAGTAATAAAGTAGTACATCTTTATGAAGCTCAGAATATTTGCTTCTCCAGAAATGTCTTCACGTTTTTGAGCTTTTAACATATCCTTAGAGGTCAATTTTACTATACTGCATTGTCACAACAACGGATTTAAATAGGTTTAATGAAATGCCAATTTATCTACCGAAAGCTCTAGGTGGGATGGTGCCGGTGACAAAGTGTCTGCTGTTGTGTGCCAAAAGCTTTTTTTAGGTTTCTGGCACAAATTAATAATTATAACATTTTGTAAAAACAAGAAGAAATCATGTCAAATGCCCTTCATCTGAAGCAGCACCATTTGTTCTATTTATTTGGGGAATTTTTTGCACTGTCAAAGAGAAAAGGATAGGCAGTAACACTAACAATAGCTACTAAACACTGACCTCTTATGCTATGCCAAGCATTTTGGGGATGGTCTACACTCACTATGCCATTTAAATCCACACGGTAAACCTATGAAACAAGGATTATTGTTAACCCCATTCTATAAATAAGGACAGTGTACCTGGAGAAGTGGAGGTATCCACAGTTCTATAGGATCTTTGCTTAGGCAAAGTGACTTGAATGTAAAATTACATTGGCTGTTTTCTATGAAGGAGCATTAATACTTAGCTATTTAGTAAGCATCTACCATGTGCCAGGAACTGGGCCAAGCGCTTTATATAAGTTGCCTCATTTAACACTCCCATCAGCCTATGAGGTTGTTATTTTTAAACATATTTTATAGATATAGGAAGTTGGATACATACAAGTTAAATGTTCTCAAGGTCATGCTACTAGTGAGGGCAGAGCAGAGATGCTAATCTAGATACTTTTGATCCTAAGGTTCAAGATCTTTGTACTATAAAGGAAAAGAAGAAGAAGAAAATAAATTTAGTTTAATAATGAATTATGTTTATTTTGGCTTGGAACTAAAACTTTAATCATGAAAACCAGCCTCGAAGCCAATGCTAACAGCAAATTCCTGCACAAAAAGCTTTGCATCCTATGGAACACAAAGTTACAACATTCTGATCGCTTATAGATTTCAGAGCAAAGAATAGGAACAAGTTGAAGTTATTATTCACAATTCTTTTTGAGCCAAATAAAGAAAAAAAAAGACCATAAAAGGTCAATGATCCAAACTTAAATACATGCAGAAAAGCTTCCTTTGAGACAATGAGTTAACTCTTTCATGCCATCAGATCTCCCCTTTAGTTCAAGAACTCAGGCCCTCTCTCCTCAGTACCCTAAAATTTTTAAGAGCCTCCTCAAACAGAAACATTCTATCCATGTTTCCCATCGAAATCTCTTGAAATGATTGTTAAAACTGAAGCCGAACTCCATCACTGAGTAAAGTTGGTGGATCTGCATCCTAACAAATATCCCAGATCACTTGAATACACAGTAAAGTTTGAAAATCACTGCACACAGAGATGAAACTCTCAGGCCCAATCTTGGGAGTTTAGAATTCTTAGACAAAGCACAGACATGTTGAATTCATTTTCACCCTATACAAGAAAGGAAACACGCCTTTGAGTTAATCGATGTTATCGAGCTACTTAAGCTTCCAAGGTACTGTAGAAGCACTTGCTGGTGAACAGACACTTAAGGTCACTTCATATTTTTTTGTGTCCATTCATGAGAGCAGGATATGGAGTCTGCAAAGTATCCATGCAAAGTACCCCAGCAACCCTCTGTTAACCTTCAAAGGTGCCTATGTACAGTTCAGTGTTCACCTAAGGGCATTTTGTAACTCAGACTTTTCCCTAATTAAGACTGATATTATGTCAACTTAGCCCAAAATGGTAAAATTGAATAATATTTCTTTTTTCACAATTGAGGTCAAGTCTAAAGCAAGCAATACTAGCCTCCATAATAAATAGCCATTGAGTGCATATTGTATATGAGGCACATTCATAACATTAAAAGATTCTGTGAGTTGATTTAGCATACTTCAATCTCCTCTTGAATATTCACAATGCACATGGACCTATTTATAAGTGCTCCAAGAGAGCCTTGAAGAAAAGAAATCAGTTTTTAACTCATGGCTAACTATTACACATGCCTTCCACGAAGAAAACCTGAGGTATACTTTGAGAAGATGCTGCTCTGCATCAGCGTCGTTCAGAGTCTTACAAGAAGATGAAAACGCAAAGTCAGGAGCTGTACCTCAGACCTGTACAGCTCATCTTTGTGTGGGCTTCAGGCATATGCATCCTTAAGTAACCCTTAGGTATGTTGCTCTAGGCTGCCAAGCAATGGTTGCTCAATAGGCGACTATTGGGGCAAATGTTTACAGCGACACTGGCAAGGCTGGCTGAAAATTAAACAACAAATTTCAAATAGGAAACCTACTAGGTGACTACATTTTGATATTTTATCATCTGACCAGTCCAGAGCAAACCTGGATGTTTATATGGGGGGAAAGTCTTGCCCTCAATAGTAACCCAGAAATGACAGACAGAACGAATCCACCTAAACATTTCCCCACATTCTGATGTCACCCCCGGATACAACAGGAGACCACAAGGGACAAACTTGTTCTCCCACTTGCTAACCTGTAGGGCTTCAACAAAGCCACTTCAGCACTCTGACTCTCAGTTTCTCCATTAGTAAATTGAGAGTGATTATCCTGACCTTGGAGAGCTGCTGTGAGAACTAAATGCGGCTGTACGTTTACATCTATTACAAATATAAAGTTCAAAATACGTTCCTTACATTTTCCCCTTCTGTCCCTCTCCTCCTCCCCCAGTATAGCACTGTTCTGTCAGCTTCGTTAGGGCAGGAGAGGGAGGAAATTTTGCTCTAGTGTGTAGAGCAGCTAGTGTCTTCCGGAGGTAGTTTCTTTTAATGAGCCCCCATGTCGGCAGTACAAGGGCAAGTGCAAGGTATTGAAGTCACTATTCAATTCTGCTAACTAGAATCCAGCATGCATTGGGGTCCAGAGAGATGAAAAGACAATTCCTGCCCTCAAGTTACTCTTGGCAGAGTAGTGGCAAAACCGAGTATGCCTCGAGGTCCACAGAGAGGGATGCAGCTGGTTCCAAAGGGAAGCCAAACTAACGCAAACTGCATTATAAGTTAAATTAGAGAGTCCAAGGACACCCAATGTCATCTTTATCTACCCACAAAGGCCAAGTGCTGACCTAACCCCAGGCTGCAGTTCCAGGGCTCAGTTCCAGCAGCCAGTGCAAAGCCAGTTGTAGGCTGTTTTGTGCCTTGTCCCCGGTGCTGCAGTACATATAGGACAAAGCCAGTAAAGCTGAGATGCCCCCTGCCCTATAGAAGGAAAACTGATGAGGGCAGACCTCTAGAGCACACTAAAATATCAAAATGTTAGCACCAAGCAAACAGATAAATATCATGTTCACTCACACCTATTTAGTCCCAGGCCCCTGTTCATTTTTGTCTAGGATGGAAAATCTTAAGTGACACTAAAGTAAATTAACTTTAACTCCCCAGGCACTACCACCTCAGGAAATTACCAAGATAGTTGGAGATTGTTATTATTTTTAAAATATTGATTTCAGGAGGATTATATGACAATCAGTAGTGAAGCTAACTAAAAATAGTTTTCCTAACATTTCTTCCTCCTTTTGGCAATTCTCCGTGCTGTGTTGGGATGGGAGGAGGGAAAAGAGAAAGATAAGATCCCTGTGATGTTAACCGGGAACACTTCTTTGCCTATCAATCCTCCCACCTGGGTCTGAAGCTCCTTTAAACTCCAGGAAGCTGCAGCAGTCCCCTTCGCATCTGCATGTCTTCTCATGTAAAGGGGCTTTGGGAATTGACAAAGTCTGCACTTGTTAGCGATGGAGGGGAGGGGACAGTGACTGAAGGCCAATCTAGAGAATGAGGCACCCTCTTGGCCAGAGATCTCTTGTGCCTTCCATTTAACGCTGTGTCAAACCTCCACCATCACCGCTGAGAAGACATACCATCATTAAAGAAGGCTCTCTGAATAGCACAGGTGATGTTTCTAAATGAGAAAAAGAGTGGCAGGGGAAGGGTGATAGTAAGTGGTGCTCTTCCAGAGATGTGCATAGGGATGGCCTACAATGAAGAGTCGTAACTGAATAAATACTTAAACTATGTAAGCCATCTCAAAGTGTAAGTGGAGTTTAAAGCTCTGCTCTAGTTTCAGCTGTTTGGCCTAGAATTCACTGGACAACTGTGCTTCATTCTTAACATGTGGCTCCTCAAATAGCCTTTCAGTACTATCTCAGGATGCTAAAGGGCAAAAGGTGCTGGCTAGACCAGGGACATTTCTCTAAAGCCTTCCCTCCCCCAGCAGAACAGATAGTGTTCAAATCTTGCAAAGCCAACAAAACTGCAGCATAGGTCAGCTGCAAACTCCCCCTATCCAAGACCTCCCTGAGCCAGCAAAGTCAAGGCCATGAGCTCAGGGCCCACGGAAGGTCACTGGAGAGGACATTCAGTCTGCAGGATGAGTCAGGAGAATTGAGAAAGCCCAGCCAGTCCCCAGAGCCAGGCCTCTCGTAAGTCAGCCAAGGGAAAAAAAAATCTCTGTAAGAACCTGGAACAGCCTGATAAAGGAGGAGAAAGTGTAAGAAAGAAGCAACAGAAAGACAAACTACCTGTCCTCAGCACTGGCAAGAGAAGGAAAGAGATATGTTTTATCCTTGATATGCCCTGATCCCACTTTCAATGCCCTCCTCTTCCTCAAAGCATCCAAGATGCTCACAATAATGTCAGTTGACCAAGGCATTTCCTACCACCTCGGGCAGCCCCTGAATCCCAGGTTTCCTTCTCAGACCTTCCGCCAGAACCCTACTGCCTTTCAAAACAGTGTCCTGCTTCCTCAGCATTGCTCTGCCTCATCATTTCATAACTGATCTGAGCCGGCGCACCAAACCATGAGTCAATGTGTTTGCCACCAGGGTCACATATTGGCAATTAAACAGCTGTCTCATAGCAAGAGTACTTTTACTCCAAAGTGAGGAGATTTCTAATGAAGAGGGGATCTCAGGCAGAGAGATCCTAGAGAACCCCATATCCGATTCTATGTGTAACCACGCCTGCCTCCATCCTTCCTAAGCATAAGCCAATGCTACAGAAATTCACTTGGCTTAAAGCCGAAAATCAATTTAAAACCCAGTGCCCCAAGATGCTTTCTTATGTGGGCCTCAAGACACAAGAACTTCATCTGAACTATTTCCAACAGATTGCAAACTGCTAATTTGTGATATCATCACTTGGAGTGGAGACAGTAAATGCAGGGGTTAGGAGGATCAGCCATATTATCAAACTGTGTTAGAGATTTTTTTTTTTTTTTGAAGCATAGCTGCATTGTAACAAAAATTGCATGGTAAAAAGTTTTTGAAACTTTAAGTAAAGGTGCTAAATAAGGGAATGTAATACGAATGGAACCTGGAAGGACTAATAGCATCAACTTGTGTGTCCGGCACCTAGGAAGGAGCTGAGATACCGAGCTCTTCTGGAAGGAAACAGGTAATGATTGGCAGTGGAGGCTTTTTCTGAGATAACTGAGAATGAAATAAAGAGCTGGCATTTTGGTCATCCAGCTTATTAGAAGTCATAGACTACTGAGGAAACAATTTGACTTTTGACGGATGCGATTTCCTCACATCCTGTGCTGAATCACACCTGAGTTTTCAGAAGAAAAGAGTCTAGTACAGGGTTCCCAGTTCCAGGCCACCTACGAAAACATTTAACAACGCTGATTCCACGTGGACAACACTGTCTTTTCATAAGATTTCTCTGGACAAAGATTGTTGTGAGCTCAGATTATTTTGTACAAATGGACTTGTCTGAGCAGGCGAGGCAGAGAGAACAAGTTTATCTCTGTGGTTTCCTCTTTCTTCTCATGTTTCAGCTCAATCCTTCTTTACCCTTATTGCTAGGAACTCATTTCTCTCTGGCAGCTTAGCCCCTCCCGTGGCTCTTCTCAGTCCAGGTGGCTCATGATGCTCCCAGTCTTCAGACTGCTGTCTCCCTCTCCTCCCTCCTCTAAGGTCCCTGTTGCCTGCTTCCCACAACATCAATGGGAACTCGTGAGCTATTTTGTGTTCAAGTGGTCATGGCTGGTAATGAGTTAAATTCTTACCCCTTCAGACTACAGCAGTCTAGTTAACAAAGAATACATCCCTGATGGTAGCATATTGGGCTTGTATTAAGCTGGTAGAGATGGTACTGGTGAACAAAGATACTACCGTCACATTTTCCATCACACAGTATGCATGGCTGTTTGCTCTTACTAAACATAAGACAGGAGGTGGTCTGGCTGGCCTATGGGATGGAAACAAGCAGTTTACGATGATGCTTAATTCACAAGTAACTTGTAATGGTTGCCCAGATTCCATTCACAGGCATGTATCCGTTCCTAAACAGGTTGTTTTTTGTTATGGTTTTTTGACATGTAATTTTTGCTTTACCTTTCACTGTTGCGCCTTCCTCTGGTGAGTCTATCCAAGGCAAAGTGAAGTTGCTAAATTAATGTTGCATTTTTGCTGGGTCATCCAAAATCTATCTTCTCTACTAATGTCTTAAAATGAGCATGACCCTAACCTTCATCTTTCATCCTTTTTTTTTATTGCTCAAGAAGTAGAACTTAATGTTATTTAACAACTACACTACTGAAAACAAAAGTGTATAGAAAAAGGGATGCTATAGGCACACCTCATTAAATTGATCTATAAAAAATGAATTCCAAGTGGCCCAATCCATTTGTTCGACAACCAACACAAGGCTGATCTCTGACCAGCAAAGCACATCTGTTAAAATATTAAATACTCTGTTACCAGTTGGTAAATAGCCACTAGCCCTTATCTTGGCTGCTCAGCCAAACCCTAAGATCCTAAACCTTCCACAAAATCCAAAAACTAAATGTGTCATGCCTGGTACAGCAAGAGACTCTACGTCCTTGTTCCAAGGATATACCTGGAACCTACTATGTTTCATTTTCTACAACTTCTCATGTGACTGCCATCCACAAGATTAAAACAACTGAGTAGCAGGTACTGGTTGTGTTCATGAATGTGGGCCATAGTCACTTTGCTTAAAGCCATAGTAGTCACACTGAAGTTGGTCTTAGTTCACTCTGTCCCAGGCATTCCCATGAAGCAGATCATCCACGACCTTCAAAAGATGGATGACTTGAGCCCTCTTTCCAAAATAGCATTTGGCAGGCAGCCTAGACTCAGATGGGAACAGCAGACACAGTCTGTGGGCATGATGGGCCAGCCCCCTGTCACATCACCTCAGGGGATCCTCCACCCCCTGGGACTCACTAGAAAATCCTTTGCATTTGAAAAGCAGAAATTATCTAGTCCACCTGAGCGCCCTGGGAGCAGGTCTGTATTCTTAGCCTCATGTTTCAAGTGCTGAGTTTAGAACAAAAGCCTCTGTTCAAGGTCATGTGGTGAGTCAGCTATTGAGTGGGGAGTGAAAGCAAAGGGGGAACAAAACTCCACAGGAGGGTTAGTTAGAGCTGCCTCAACCCTGTGAGAAAGGCCTGGCCAAACCATTCATACACTTCACATGTAGATAGCTTGAGGAATTGCCTTGGAAGGGTGTTAATGGATGCAGGTAAGGAAGAATAACGATCGTGGAAGGTCTCTCTTTAATCAGCAGTCCTAAAGACCCAAAATTATGGTAGCTTTATGACAGAGGTGAAAACCATGGAGCGTATGCTTGCTGTCCCCACTTGGGTCTCAGCAAAGAACTCATTCATCCTGCCTCGGGTACATGCTCAGTTTTTCTCTCAATGCGCCTTAGCTACCGTCAACCTTGCATTACTGCAGATTTCTTGTGACAAAGGAATGCAGAAAGACACTCATGCCTGAATATAAAAGGTCTGGGTTCTACTCTTGACTCGGTTGTCTCTTTTGGTAGCATGGAGGGAGGCACTTTCTTTTATTTCATTTCCCTCATTTATAAAATAGGAACAGCACTGCTACTTTTCTCGTGGGTTGGCATAAGAAGAAAACACTCTAATAGGTAAGAAGACTATTTGACCATTCCAGTGCCCTCATATATGTGAGCAAAGATGACTGTCTTCAGAAATGCTGGAAGGGTACATGGGAAGCAGCGTTTACCATATTAGCATTTATCAATTATGAACCCATCAACACTTTTCACATTCTTTAACTGCATTAATGCTGACAATCTTATGAAGTAAATAAGATGATGTATGTAAGAAAAATGAGGGATAAAAATGATAAGACAATATATCATTTTGTTTATATTCTAATTTTATTTTAAGATAAGTAGAGTTGATCCTAAAGAAAAGCTTCAGTACACACCAAAAAAAAAAAAAAAGAATTCAAAGTACACATGACAGTGACACAACATGTCATTTTAATATTGACTTGCATCTACAAAATAAAAGTGAAAGCAAACTTGTGATTCTTTCCACGGTTTAGGTCACAGAAGCATAATTCTTGGACACATTTAGGATAAGCATTATCATCCTGGAAGGAATATATAGATGCTTCACAAGTATCCAATAAATCCAGACAGCTGTTTATGGTAAAATGACATAGGAAAAGTAGGCAGAAATCACACATTTATAATGAGCTTAGAGTAGCATCACTGAGAGCTTCCAGAGGAGTATACGGACTGCTTTGAAGGAGGTCCTGGATAGTAATCTAAGTGGAAATACCAGGGGGCACCAAGAAAGAAGGGTGGAGATGATAGATAGAAAATAGATTGATAGATTGATAGAGATATGGGTTTAGATAAGCAAGCACACATGTATGAGAATATCCAGGGTGCTGTAGACTTATAGCTTCTTCCCTGACCAGAGACAGACTACTGCTGTAGGTAAACCCTGTTCCTTGTACTCATAATTAGAGGAAGGGTGAGACAACTGGCATGTGGTAAATAAATAAAGACCATCATCCACCACATGCAAGGATAATGTCTTAATGTTATTAGAATCATTGGCAAATTTTATCAGGGATTATACATGCAAAAATGAAGTAGAGATGAAGCTGATGATAAGCTCCCACTAACGAAATCTTCTCTTTATCGATCACCAAACTAGTAACACTCATTTTAGTATTAATGCTAATACCAACAAGGAGAAGAATTGGAAGATACAGCACCACTTGAAGCCTCAATTTCCCCACTTCAACTCCAACAGTGCCGTGCTATATCAGTAATCCCTACCTCTGGTTTTGCAGTAGACTCATGTGAGAGAGCTTTTCATAATACTAATGCTAGATAGTGAGCCTGGAAGGGGGTTATTTAATTATATAAGGGTACGGCCTAAGCATCAATCAATTTTAAACTCCCCAGTGAGTCTGATACACTAGAAGGGCTAAAAACCATTGAGCTAGATGATCCCTTAGGACTCTTCACTCTGAAAATCAATATGCTGACTATAGCCAAACGGTGTCAGATCTGCCTTGCCAACTCTCCACTTGCCTCTCTGATACCACACACCACAAGATCTATCAAATGAGCTGCTTGGTAGCCCAACATCTTGTTTCGCCCCACTTACCTATTGACTTAATTTTTTTTTACTCTTGAGGTTTCTAAACAATGCAATTTAGATCTATTTTTCAATGCTATGTCACTCATTTTTGCCACCAAAGAAGCTCCCCTGACACCAGAATGTATCCCCAAAGAACTAGCTGGCCTGTGCTACTTTGAGCCTATGAACACTCACACACTCACAGGCAGATATGAGCAGCCTGGAAGGCTCCCACCGATCCGGAAGGAATCTATAAGCACAACGCACTACTTTTCATTTCACTGGACTCTTTCCTGGCACTGAGCCTTCCTATTCCATTTGGCCTTTTTTTTGAGAATGTCCTTGACACTTAAGGAATTGATTTGCTCTTCCTTTGCCTTAAATAATAAGCCAACAGTTGTGCAGAAGTTTTATAAGGTATTGATTTAACATACAAACTGCATTATGGTCCTTGAATGCTACAGCAAGAACCAATGCCTCATCAGCCAGGAAGACCAATACCGTGACATCTTAGTGTTTTCTTAACCTGTCAAAACATCCTTGAGCTCTGGTTTTGCTGAAGAACAGACATGCCAAGGATTTAGAAATGTCAGATTAAAATATTCCAGGCTATTTTCAAAAAGACATGAGCCTTTTTAACCACTAGTGTTCCATCAGCAGTGCTTTTCCAGAACACAGGGCTGCCAAAGGAAGGTCCTAGCTCAGAAGAACAGTGTAAACATTGTATAGGGAACAGAAAGTCCCTCAAGGTCAAAATATGGCTTTATTCTAGAAGCTCCACCACAAATATTTGCCTGATATGTGGATACATAAGAAGGGTTCAAAGTAGGACAGGATAAGAGTGAAAGGGAGCCTAGAGTGGGAATCTGGATGAAAAAAAAAAAAATTCCCACACTATCAAGATCCTAAAACAAAGATTTGAATAATTAACTACCGTTCAACGATGGGAAAAAGCAAAGGTGCTTGATCTAGACTCTTGAGCGACTTGCTGCAAGTACATGAGATCACTTCATTGCCAGTTATCTTGTTCGTATGTTCACCTTATCTGCTCATTCTTAAAATTTTCCTCTCCTGAAACTGCTCACGTAAGATACAAATAATTTACTCATAACCGAGTCCTTCGGTAGGTTCTCATCCTATTGGGTGACTGTCCTCTTTATCTGTTAGATATTGTTAACTATCCTTCCTTCTTCGCTTTTTGTGACATGATCTATCTCTGGATTCTCCTCCTATTTCTCTACTTTTATTTTTAATCACCTGCTTAAGATCGTCTTCCCTTATTTTGTCCTTAAACGATGAACACTTTTCTTGGCCCTTTTCTCACTGTTTCAGATGTTTCCATGCTATGACTTACACAAATGTAATATCTTGACCTCTTGTCCTACTTATTCTTTGAAACTCCAAGCCCACGTTCTTAAGTCCCTTTGGAAATCTGCCCCCAGGAAGTCCTGCAGGCACCTAGCCGCATTCCCAAGCCACTTACTCTCTTGTATTATGTTGGTTGCTACAATAGCTGTGAGCTCCCAATCTGCAGTCTGCTTCTTGCCTCTAATATGACTTCCTCATTTTCCCAGTTTTTTTCTTAAAAGCATAGATGTGTATCTGACATTTCCACTCTTTTAAAAAAAAATGTTTGTGCTATTTCCTTTTACCTATAGAGTAAATCTAGCCTTCACATGACATTCAAGATATCTAAGAAACTGGCCCTGTTTGACTTTTCCAGTTTTATGTCTGGTATGTCACCTCTCATTCCTACCACTCCCAACCTCTTGTTCTTACTTACCTTGAGCTGCACCGTTCCTTAAATATGCTGTGCTAGCTCTTGTCTTAATGTCTTGTTTCATACTATTTCTATAACTAAAAGAATCTTTCCTTCTCATTTACAAATCACGTTATTAAATATTACCTTTTCAATTGAAAATGTCATTTCCTATCTAAAATCTTCAAGCAGAATTAAACTTGTTTTCCTGTCAACTCTAAATTTTCTACAGACCACAGTCCTAGTACTCATACATGCTGTCTTACAATTAGGTGTATGAGTTCTTTATTTAAGAACTTGGATTTTGCCTCAACCTTGATGTTTAATATCTGAGAGTCTGGACTAAGATAGGTGTGAAATCACATACCAGCTTTCATACTTCCTTTGTACAATCTGGGGCAAGTTAACTAGCATCTCTAAACAAGTGACCACACATGCAGAAACGGTACTGCTGCAGGAAGAATAAAAGAGACAACACATATAAAACAATGTCTAGCACGTAATAAGCACTCAAGAAATGTTAGCTATGATGTTGCTTTCTGCCTAGTGTATGGTCTTCCACAGGGCAAGTACTCAGTAATGGCTACTCAACAGATCAATCGTGGCATGGGAGGTTTAATTACAGTTACTAAATGGACAAATTTTCCTTAATTGGAACTTGGAATTCTTTTCAGAGGCACAAAAATTGGGCTATATAACAAATTTATTTCTCTGTAGTCAAGTCATTGCAGTAGGAATTGAGAAAAACAGAACTTTGTAAGAGTACTTCATCACCTAAAGTTGAATCTGTTACATCTTTCCAGAACGTATTACATCTTTATTCGCAACAAATACATATTTTGAGGTATATATTTGAAACTTTTCTTCTCAGATAAATCTAAAAATTTTTCTTCAACCTTAAACATTTGACGAACAGGATGACTCAACTAATATGATACAGCAAGAAAATCTTTTAAGATGTAATGGGGATTCAGCTCAGCATACTTAAAAACATTATTCTCTGAGTGAGTTTTAGAAACAGATATTACAGTTGGGACTTTGGAGGTTTTATTCATTCTATCAATAAAAATTTAAATGAATGGCATTTCTAATTTTTGTCCTCGTTCACATATAATCCGTCTTAATCTCTTGACCTCCGTTTTAGTTACAAATTTCTGAAAGATTACTTTTCATTTTCAATCCACAAAAATCTGTTTAATATCCCTTGGTAGGGAATATCCTTCAAAAAAGCCAACCTTTAAATAGATGTCCTATTCTCTGAGAACAGAAGAGCACTAGTCTTTCTCTGTAGTAGGTCCTAGAAAAGGTCTAGAGAAAAATACTTATGTCAAATACATTATGAGTAAGTAAAGAAAGCAGACATTTGAAATGTTACTCCCACCACCACCAAAATCCATACAATACCAGTTCATGCAGAAAATAAGGGAAGGGAGGTTATTCAAATACAATTAGAATTATTTTTTTCATATTGGTCCATTCTTATTTTTTTGCCTACATTTTTCAAAGTTTGCTACCCCAGCATTCCTAGATATACTGAGGAAAGTTTAAGAACTTCAAAAATGCTAATTTGAACTATATGACTGCCTTAAGGATTTCCTATGGCTTCAATTTTTCAGAAACAAACACTCTGAGAGTAAAGATTCTATGTCCAAAGTCTACAGAGAACTTTATCTCTCTGCATGAACAATATTTGTTTCAAAACAAGATGTTAAAAATCAGAGCATTAGCTGCTCTTCAGTGCCTATCTGATAACCAACCAGGCCCACTACTGGCCTGAAAAAAAGGCTAGGATCATCACCTTTTACTTTAATTTAGATTCTGAAAGAGAAATTAGACAAAGATGAGGATTCCCTAATGATAACAAGTTTAATCTTCATGATATTAAAAAAATAAGAATTAAAATCAGAGAACATTAGAAAACTCCACAGAGACCTTAAAAAGAACAATAGAATATGTAAATGATGATTCTTATGTGAAGTTCATCATTGATTAGCCATGAGAACAGAAAGGAGCTGAAGCTTTGGGATGTGTTAAATCATATTCATCTTCAAATTTTAGCTTGCTGCCCTCCCCTGGTCTCCTCTTCCTATCAACACACTTAGGATGGTATTTGTTTTGGGTCATATTTTTGGATGTCTCCACAAAAACTTGGTGTTAGAAATAATGAAATCTTACCTTTGGAGCCTTTTGACCTTTGTTTCTCAAATTTATCCTTCTTTACGATCTTCTCTACCATCTGAAACCTACAGATTCTTCCTCTTTAGGTCTCATTATCTCTTTTAATTATCTAGGTTAAAGTATGTAATGCTGGACTATGTACTAAGTTATGTTGCTCCTGAATCACATAGTATGTTTTTAAGGCTTGTCTTCTTAACTAGATCTTGAGTTCTTTGATAACTAACTCCCTCTACTTTCTATCTTGTGTGTCTTGTGTGCCGTTGTTCTGTAAGCTGTGAGCCTCTTCAGGCAAGGACTGCATCTTATTCATCCTAGCCTTCTTAGCACACATTGCGGTATCTATCAATGGACAGAGTTAATAAAGTAAGCATTAAATGCATGGCTGAATGGATGCAGTGATGAAGAGAAGCAGCGCCTATGTGATTAATAGATTTTAAAGCACTTGCTGATAAGAAAGATGGTCACTGAGTGTTAAGTATCCAGTCAGCAAGTACTGTGCACTTACTATCTACCAGACCCAGACACTCTGGAAGTGGGGGGTGGGAGGTGTTCAAGGGAATGTAGGCCCGGAATTGAAAAGTGACTGTGTTTAAGGTACGTGGTGAAACATAAATATCCAACTCTTAACTTCTTGTGTATAGCTCAGGTGAATATTTTTCTCTGCCACTGGAGATAAATTATTTTGGAAAAAATATTGCCAAGTTTTGTGCAGTTTTTTGCCCTAGTTTAATTGGATGATTTAAGTATTAGGATACACAGCTCCTTTCATGGCGTCTTCCTTCTCTGTCACCATCTCTTTCAACCAATGAGAGTCTGAGGTTGAGAGACATCCTGATTTCTAATGAAGTTTTTGAAGCTACAGGCTGACGACTGATAGGTAATGGTGTGAAGAAAAAGATGCATTCAAAGCTGTTTGCACTTCCTGGCTAAACCTTTTCTGTCATTTTAGAGAGTGAGCCTTCCACATTTTCCTGTTGTCCCTCTGGCAACTCACGGGGAAATAAAATCACGTCAGTAACAATAACAGAGCATCAAAAAGGAAGAATGGAAATTATCATAATAGCATAGGCTTGTTGCCCCAACTTTGCCAGCTTCCCAGTAGCTAAAACCATTGGGCTGCCCTATGCTTGTCAATGAATGGATCAAAAATATATTGAGGAGACATTTTATGGGGCCATTTCAGCTGCTCATTTTAAATACACCCTCCATCAAATATAGTGAGCTGGGACTTGGAGATCGCAGACAGCTGGGTCGCTTGAAAGAGGAAAAGACATTATGGTAAATTGTATTATTGTACATTTACCCAGTTCCAGGGTGTCTGTGAGATCCTCAAAGATCCAAAGGAGCATTTCTGAGCAATGGTTTGAAACATCATGATGCTGGGGCTCAAGGCAAGCTCATGGGTCCAGTGACATTAAATCATGGCTTTCGTGCTTGAGAATTTAATACGTAGGGGCTCCCATGGACAGTTTTTAAGAATGGAAGCACTTGGCAGGAAAGCCAAAAATGAATATTTTCATGGACATATTTAATGACCTCACTGAATTCACTGCCTGGCCTCAGTGATGCCTTCCAGTATTAAGGGTCCCTTCAAAAGCAGATGTTTGAATCTGGGGTTTTATGACAATGACTCACCAAGTCCAAAGTCATTCCCTCTCATTTATCATCTTTCAGCATTTAGGCAGGCACACGTAGCAAATATCCAGTCCAAAGGCCCGAATCAAGCAATGATCATAGAAAGGCTGGAGGAAGTGTGTGGCTCGTTTGGATTGCCAGAGACATAGTAAAATCAGTTCAACACAGAGGTCAGTAAAACAGTGGTTTAATTATATAACACATGTTTGCAAAATAGGGCGCATGTTTTATTGAAGGCTGATTGCCACAGGCAACATACTTGCTTAATTCAAAAGAGGATAGTCTCAGTGGCAGTGAAATGCTAGAAAGTCTGTGTTGACCTACCAGAACCCTGCCTATGTCTGTACAGATGGGTGAGACTCTGCAGTGGAAAATCTGAGAGCTGGAAGGCTCCTTTTTGCAGATGGAGAAAGTGATGTCCAGGGGAGTACCTAAGGCTGCATTGCTACTGCACCTCGGGTCCCCTGACTCTCTAGACGGATGCATTTTTCAATCCATCATGCACACTATTTATAACACATTCATTATGATGACCATAAGGCTGTTTGTGCTAATGTCAATGTGCCATGAATTATACTGCATTGATCTCGTCTCACTTTTGCATCTTTAAGGACTCTCCATTAATTAAAACTTGAAATTAATCTCAAGAGCCTATCCTCCAAACCAGCCAGATAACGTATTGTGTTAGGAACTGGAGTGTCCATTCTCCCTTGGCAACTATCCCCTGGTGCGTGTAAGGGATTCAAATTCACGCGAGAACTAGAGGAAGGAAATGGAGAGTAAAGGACGCTGACCAGCTTTTAGAATGAGGCATGTGTCTGAGACTGTATGCTCTTTTTGCTTCCTCCATAGCATCTTTTACAACGTGGAGTACATGGTTGTTTCTACAACTGCTCATTGGTTGATCACAGAAGTTCCTACTCTGTGATGCTCTATTGAAAGTGGAAGAGAAGACAAGGGTTTAGTGAGACATTCATTGTAGCTGAGCAGAAACATTTTATATTTCACACTTGATTGGATCTGAGTTGCAATAACATATTTAGGGGCTAAGCACGGTGTTTGGCAAATAGAGTGTTCACCGAGGGCATTCATTATCATGAATGTTATGGTTCAAAATGTGTGTCATAAGAACAACACCTTCCCAGCAGTTCTGGACCATTAATCACATTCTAAGAAGGCAGTAGGGGTGTTAAGACATCAGAGGCTTTGCTAAATGCATGAATGGAGGAGGATAGGGGAAAAAAAATAAAAGGATTCCAGGATCCTATAACTTAACATCAATTTTGAGCATTTTCATCTGAAGTGTGAAAGAACTCTTGCTCCTGAGAAGAAGCCTTAGCTTCATTGCCCCACTGGCCTTTTGATGACATGTCCAAGTAGAGGAGGCCAACGCCTTCATGTTGAACTCTAGCTACGTGAGGCACGCTTGCTGGAATGCTCACTTGGTCTCTTAAGTAGTACTTTATGTTGTACAGTTTTCCTAATTCATTCCTAAAGTCCCAACCAAAATTATTCTACCTTGTGCCTATGCCCTCAGGACCCTGTCCTTATATAATACAACCACTAATTCATTCTGAGGTACTAATGATCTCTAATACCTTATTTATTCTGGGCAGTCTAGATATAATATTTTCACTTTAATGAACACTCGGTGCCAATGTAAAGCAATTTGCTAGAAATTTCTAGAACCTGAGTAGGCTGGCATGGGAGCTATTCATGGCCACATAGGAGCATTTTGATAGTTCTCAAACTGTACCATGTGGGCAGCTCTGCTTCAGATCATTCTAGCAAGTTAACTGAATATAAGTTATAAAAATAACAAAAATATGAGAAAATTGCCTACTCAACCTATGTGTAGGGCCTCCCAGCTGTCACTTTATTTAATTATGTAGACATATGAACACCTACTCTGAACCTGGCACGGTGCTGGCTGCTGTGGATGCAAAGATGGCTATGACACATCCTAGAGCTCCTACTTCCGCGGTCCAGCTGGGGCCCAAACAAAACTTAGAGCTGCTTATTTGATTGGCAAAGGAAATAAAATATCAGGGGGGAAAGCTGGCAGCTGTTCACTTAGAGCCACTTACCACCGACTTCCCTTCCTGGTTTAAATACTTCTTTTTGTTAAAAAAAAAAAAAAGAGGATGGAGATTCTCACATGAAAGCACCTAATCTGAAAGATAAAACCTAAAGAGCAAGTGATCATAGAAGTGGATGCTGCCCTGGGCAAATTGCTCGTCTTTTCCTCAACAAACCAACACTGTCAGCTACCAGCCTTTGAGGAGGAATCGACTAATTAAACGTGTTTTTATCATGACTACGCAAAATATTCATTCACTGACGATCCCTGGATAAAAAGAAGCAGCAAATTCTGGGGAGTTTAAGTGAAATATTTTCTCTCTCTGGTAAGAAGCATAAACCTAACTGTAATGAAGGATAAAATATCCAAGCCAGCCCGGCCCTGTTGGGTGGGCCTCTAATCCCTTCACTCTGAGAAGGTGAGATACAAGGATCCCATGTTCCAGCCCAGTGGGGCCACACAGGAACTTGGTGAGACCCTTCTCAAAAGATAAACAAACAAACAAACAAAAACAAGCTGTGAGGGTGAGGTTCCATGTGAAGGCTCTGGGCTTGAGCTCCAGTAAAACAAAAACAAGCAAACAAAAATAACGGAAGCCAGAAAGAGCATTAGATGTCACCGGATCATTATTTTTAGAGGGGGTGGTTGAAGAAACAAGATTAAAGAGTTTAAGTGAAGTACCTTGGATCACATATCCACAAAATGACAGATCTGAAGCAGAATCCATAGCTCTTAAATGTTACTCATTAATTCACCTAATTAGTTAACTAAAAATATTGTGCACCTATTCTGTGCAGGCAATGGTGGTAGGGGGTAGACAAGCAGTCCGAACACCTATCCTTAGGAAGCTAGGGGAGACACACTTAAGCAAATAACAAAATGACTATTTAAAAAATGTGATCCATACTGTGAGAGATAAGTATAAGAAGTGAGAGAGCAATTGGCCTTTTGAAAGACTAAAAGAAGTCATGGTTTAGGCTAAAAAGTGAAGGTGAAAGGTCAGGGGCTGAGGTATATCTCAGCAGGGTAGAAGGCTTGTTTAGCAAGTACAAGGCCCTGGATTTGATTCCCCATCACCACGTAACCCAGACGTGGTGGCACATGCCTTTAATCCCTGAACTCAGAAGGCTGAGGCAGGAGGATTGCTATGTGATCAAAATTAGCCTGAGCTGTCTTTTGAGTTCAGGACCATCCTATAATGCAGAGCAAGATTCTGGCCCCAAAACAAAAAAACAAACAAACAAACAAACAAAAACAAAGAAGAGAGAAAGAAAGAAAGAAAGAAAGAAAGAAAGAAAGAAAGAGAAAGAAAGAAAGAAGGAAGGAAGAAAGAAGGAAGGAAGGAAGGAAGGAAGGAAGGAAGGAAGGAAGGAAGGAAGGAAGGAAAGGTAGGTTGGATGAGGGTGAGTGCTTTAGGTGGATCAGATCTTTCATACGCTTAGTGCCAGAAGTCTGGGAGAAAAAAGTACTCCAGATCACATATAGAAAGATGAACTCTCCCCTGTGACTCCTTTCAGAAACCAAACATCCTGCCCTTTCTATAGAGCAGCAAATCTCCAGAGTATTTTGTTTTTCAAAAGCATGGGTGTGTACTGGAGAGAAGGCATCATAGCCATCTGGACCTATTAAAATGCTTATTAAATCACTTTTTTGATGAAACAGTTATTTTTACTTACCAGAGTCATACACTAAGGAAAATAATCACAGATAATTAGGGTTTCAAGATTCTGGAAAGGTCACATCCTCATCTTTTTGCCTGACACCTGGAAATAAAACAAATCTTTATTCAAAGCAGTCAATTTTAAGTGATGCTCCCTGAAAATAAGTCCACAGTTTGAAGTGGAAGTAAAGAATAATGGAATTTTCACATTTATATGCAAAAGAGAATATGCATAACAAAATGTCGACAGGCAGCAACCCTGTCTTAACCCCTTCCATCTTCACTAGAAGTGCCCTGACCATAGGGCAAGCAAATAAAACCATGGGGCCGGTGCTAACATCCCAAAAGGTTGGGAAGCCCTGCATCCCCGTTGTGAAAGAAGAATTCTGAGGCTCTCAGAGGTTCTGATTTTTTTTCTGTATCACCTTGAACTGACCTACAATCTGGTCCCCTGCATTCACTTCAGATTAAAATCGCTTAATGGGTACAGAATCTCAGTTTTACAAGATTTAAAGAACTATAAAGACGAATGGTGGTGATGGTCATACAGCATCACAAGTGTATTTAATATTATTGAATTATACTCTTAAAATGGTCAAGATGTCCAGATCTGGTGGTGCATTGCCCTATAATCCCAGAGCCCTGGAGGGCTGAGGCAAGAGGGTCACAATTTCAAGCCTAGCTTAGGCAACTTTGAGATTAAACAAGACCTTATCCCAAGAAGGTATAAAAGAGGTGAAGACAGGTGGAGATGTAGCTTAATGCAAAAGTCCTAGCTTCAACTCGCAGGCCCGCATAAAAAGAGGTTAAGATGACAAATTTTACATTGTAAGTATTTTATCACGATACAACATTTAAAAGCTGTAAATATTAAAATGAAATCATTCACAAACAATATGATAACAAAACCAGTTCGGTTACAGACAGTTTTGTGTGGAGTATACCATTTAATTTTTGCACTGGAATCTATCCTCAAAAAAAAAAAAACATAAACTCTATGATGGCAGAGATTTGCGTCTGCTTTGCTCATGGCCATATCCTCAGCAGAGAGAACAGTCATTGGCACAGAGTAAGTGCTCAGTCAGTGTTGGTGGGGTTGAGCTGACCACAGCTGTTTCTGTTCACAGTTCACTTAGCTACTGGACAAAATGCCTCAGAGTCTGTATCTTGAGGCCGGATCTTGTTAGGTCTTTATTGTCTCATATCTGGAAACCACAGTCTGCTCCTACGTGCTGATCTTCAATGTCATTTCCCAGGCTGGTCATGTTTATAACTCCTTCTGACACCACACTTAGGTCTCAGGGCACCTCTTACTTCACAGCCTTCCAAGTGTCATAGGCCATGTTTAGTCACCATGAGAACATTTTCCATAGTTCCAGCTTCACATACCAGCTGTGATGTTTTCAGTTCATGGAATATTGGTCAAGTCATGTTACCTCTCTGAATCTTAATTGTCTTCTTTGTGAAATGGAAAATCACTCGGGAAAGTGCTTGTCCTCTGGCATATTCAGGTTTTGTTCATTTCTGAGTATCTTCTAGCTCTAAAATTTTCAGGATTAAACTCACTGGTACCTCAGGGCTCCATCTGTCCCATTCTGAATAGTTTAACCTCCCCCTGTACAAGTCCTATAAATAAGCCTAGCAGCTTGAGAGTTCACTAGACTTTCAGTTACTAGGAAATCTTCCTGCATTTACCAAATATATAGAATTCAATGATTGCTTGCATCTTTGGAAGATGATTCCTACTATTTCTGCCTTTATCCCTACCTAAGTCCTTTTATGCTTAAGATCTAGAAATGAAAAAAAAAAAATGAGCAGGTTGTCTTCTGCCAGAGAATTTGATGATCAGAGGTTTAAGCCATGAATATTAAACATTTGAAGAGAAGTATTAGCTATATAAAGCTGTTAGCGTGTTGATAGGTCTTGGAAGAACTCATATGAATAGTTCTTATATACTTATTTTCCCTGATTTTTCTTTTTTCTTTTTCTGAAAATAAATACTATACCAAAATTAGGAAAATGACAGTCCCTGTTTTATAGCCAAAATTATTCTGCTTGTTTTCTTTTTGTTTCCTTCTATTTTCATGAGCAACACTCTGGGGTCCCAAAAAATAATGTCCTATTTGTAGATGAGAATGCCACTGTCGTCCCAGGCTTGTGGGGAGCTAGTCCCTTCTGTGGTTGTTCCTTCCTGTGAGCTAGCACCTTCCTACGTGCTACTACCTGGGTGCCAGAGAACTGCCCAGTAGTGGGAACATAACCGATCCTCTTACAAATTGGCCTGTGATTTTGTCCTCAGCAGGGCGGGGACTTTGCAGCCATTTCCCTCATCATCTCTGTCCCCCTCACCGCCTCACACAACAACAGAGTCATCCTTATGACAAACCCTCTCCTGATCCTTATGCCGTTCCCCAAAGGATTTATAATTTCTCTCCTGCAATCCAATTCACAAATGTTACTGGCTCTGGAATACTGATGTTGTTATTATACGAAGAATGGCAAAATGATATGTGGAGGCAATAAGCCTCGATGTGGCAGGCCAGTTCAGGGTGAGCTTCTTGAAGGAAATTATTTTCCAAGCAGGCAGCAAACAGTGCTATCCCAGCTCTCTGAAGTTGGGATTGGGTGACAATGCAGTTACAGCATGTACCTGATCACTGCACACATTGTGAAAATACACTGAGATCAAGAAATCCTTCATTTCGAGTGGAATATTCCTCTCAGTTTCTGGCCCACTTTTAATGGGAGCTCAGCACACAAATAAGACAATAGCATCTAAGAAAACAATAACTCTGTTCATTAAAAGCTAAAGTGTCTACCAGTAAATGTGTTATGTCATAGCAACCGTACACCAGGAAATAAGGCAAGTGGGCACAAATGGCAAACTCTCTTCTACAGACAAATAACTGGATTGTAAGCTCAAATAGCAAATATGCGTTGAGGGCTAAGATAATTGGTCCTTTATTTTCTCCTTATAAAAAACAAAGGTTTATTTGTCCTTTAAATGGCTCAATAAAATTAAATTGGCACCTCGTGATGTGAGCTGAATACATAATCACAAACAGAAAGCAGTAAAAGAAAAATCTAAAATTTGGAACAGTATAGAAACAATGTAGGAATATAAAGCAGTTCCCCATATTACTTCCTCGTTGTGTCGCAGAACCCAAAGCAACCACTTCTCCTGAAAGCTGGAGACTCTAACTAGGTTCACAGTGTCTCAAAGGCAGAGGCGGCTGGGCTTTGGAGCATTCCCAAAGGAGTGGAGAAGCAGGGCAGGGCAAGACCAGAAGAGAAGTGCCTCTCCTCCAAAGAGAAATTCACAAAACTCTGAAAATAAATGCAATACTCATACAAAGATTGCTTTCTGGTACTCAAATGTCTTTTAAGTATGTTTTCTGTAATCCTTCCAAAGCCACTTGTGTAGAAATCTTCAGAGAAAAGGCACAACAAAAAAAACTCATAAAATATAAGCATACAGCAACCCAACCATCAGAGAAGAGAAAGTCAATGTCGGCTAACTGATGAACATGAAGCATAGTGAACAATAAGAAACTCATTTTCCTGCTGATTTCTAATTTTGATGGCCAGACACATAAATATTTGTTTAATGAGTGGCAGCACGTTGATAATACTTTTTCTCTATTAACTGGATAGATGAAAGAAGAGGGAAATTGTTATTGTTCAATTATTTCTGCATCAAATATGTTTACATACTGAGGGGTTATTAGTCACGCACACAAATTTTTTGACTTAAAAATCTCAGAAGCCTTTATAGAAATTCACTGGATTCAATTATTCAGGTGGTCAGATAAATAAGGAAAAAGAGGGATATGGATTTAGCATCAAGGAACATTTTCTCTAAAATGTCCTACACGTTCTTAGTGAATGCAAAACTATCTAGAGGTCATCTACCTACTTCCAACAAAGAACAAATGGAAGTCACCCTGAGTAAATTAAATGCATCGGTTTCTTGGAAGAAAGTTTCTTTAACTTTTCTAAGGGCCTCTTACAGTTTCCATACCCTCAAAAGACAAAGGGAATCTTTCGTAGGTCAAGAAAAACACGTGTTTTTTTTTTTTTTTTTTTTTTTTACTCTGTGTGTTTCCCAGGCACTCACCATAGAACTCGACTTAGTGTGCCCTCCGATGCCACTGCTGCCTGGCTGACACTTTATTCAGTACCACCATCCCCTCCCTCCAATTTGGAGTGGAGACTCCTTCCCAGAGACAGAAGAAAAGCAACCTGGGAAGGAACACAGACCATAGAAATCTCAGGGTGGAAGATGGCACAGTCATACCATCATCGGGTTTGCTGCATCATTTTGCAGGGCCTAAGCCTCATGAAGACTGCTTTTAAACCAACTTCATCAGAGACTCCTTTTATGAGGCTCCAGTTCTATGTAAACAAAAAACACAAGCAACAAAATAAAATTAAATACTCATAATTGACTAATTACTAGTATAGTTGGCTGCTTTTTCCCCCAGGGAAGGCATCGTCTATATGATTTCTGAAACACTTAAACAAGTACAGCTGTAATTATTATTATTCCTATAATAATAGGGTTCCCATAGATCTTCATAGTTTTACATATTTTATACTCAGGGCTAATCCACAAAACATTTCTTAGGGTGTGTAAATACTGTCCTTGCCAGTATGCTGGAGGAGAAGTGGAGCTCAGAAAAAGGTGAAATGAAGGTCACAGATTGAGTCAGCAATGACTTAGGAAACAGAACTGAAGAATTCTGCTTTCAGTACCAACTTATGTCATTAGCTCTTTAAGTGCTTATAGTAGGAACCAAATTATACTGAGCCTGTCATGAAACTAACAGAGCAAATGTTTCCTGAATCTCTGAAAGCTCCGCAGCTGTTGAAAGAAGTTTACATTCACTCCTGTGAGGCAAACAGACCACACAGCTGGGTCCACAGTTGGGTCCAGGCATGCGATGGTCAGATGCCAAAATGGGGGCTTCAGGGCAAGTGCTTCTGTCACTCGGAGAAAGAGTAAGTCTCTCAGAGGCTGAAGCATCCACGAAAAGCTCTGTGGAAGAGGAGGCTCTGTCCAGGCTTAAAAGGTGGGCAAGTATTAGGATGGCAGAGTTGTGGAAAAAAGCATTGCACAATAGTCACACAGCATGAGCAAATTCTTAGTAGCCAGAATGAATAAGATTAGTTAGGCCAGGTCAGAAAGTTCTTACTGGAGAGTCATGGGAGAGAAACTTAGAGAGATCATAGGTCCTAATGGTAGAAAGGTGTGGGACATAAAATAAATAGCCTATGTTTATTGTCTATTATCTGTACCCCTGTGCTTCACGTTTTCTTATTGTGAATTCTAAGATGAAAATTTTAGGCTGTATGTGACCAGGAATATGGAACATAGAGCCCAGTCGCTGGATCCCAGTACCTAAAATGAGACAGGGTGTGTGCACACCTGCCTTTGTCACGTGTTCTTGATCATGTTCCGAAGACATTCTTCAGTGTTTCTATGACTGTGAGGCTTCTCTCAGGCAGTCCTATTGTTAACTGAAAATATAAAGCCTTTAATTTTGCATGGCAATGCACAAGAGAATTACAGAGGCCTAATTCCTCTTCCTCTTCCTCTAGTAGCAAATGAACAACTGTGATGTGCTTAGATGTATTCATCAGTAGCGCATAAAAGTTACCAGTTCACACATGACTGAGCAACAAAGCGCTAGAGGGGGTTACTCTGTCTGCAGATAAAACCACATTCTAGAAGTTACGTGTATTTATTTAATGCTAGTTATTTTTCTAGTTATTTTTGGTCAGATTGTTCCCTGAGGAGGAAGTTAGGCACTTTAAGTGATCCAGTCTTACTCTTAAGTCATTGAAGGAGCATCTGCAGGGTTCATGGAACAGGGCTTGGCTGCACTGAGTAGCTGCAAGAGGTTAAAGTAAGATTTCATTCGAATGAAGTTCTGCACCAGTGGTTTCTCTTCTCACCCTGCAAGTGAATTGAGTTCTAAAGATGTGTAATTTGACCAGCGTACAAGTGGTCTGCATACCAGAGCTGCTGTTAAAGTGCACAGAATCCAAGATGGAAATGAAGAATTCCACAACACTGAACTTAACCCATCACTACTGCATAATACTATTTCTGTAGAAAGTCTCATTTACCTTTCCAACTTGTAAGCTCAGTGATACACATTCCCTAATCACTCCCAACTGAGTCAGCTCCCATTCTCAAGCGGCAAGCCATTAGGACTCCGGATTTGGGGGTGAGTTCAGATGAAGCTCCGAGGGTCTAGGAAGAAGGGGGGATTAGGATAAAAAGGGAAAAAAATAGATAGGACCTCTGCAGAAGATGATAAATAGTTTGGATGCAAACATGATAGACCAAATCCATGCTTGTCTTGGAACAGAGCTACAGTGGTGTAAAGTGGCGAAGAAATGCATTTTATTTCATGATCCACAAAACCTATGTGCATATTTAATAACCAAAACACCAGTTTCTTGAAACAATATTTACCCTCACACCATGGAGGTACTTTGGCATTTTCTATTCTATTTCATTTACTGTTTTAAAATGCTAAGTCATGACTCACTACAACGATTTCATAAGCCACAAATGGTTTGTAACCTGCAATCTGCAAAATACCACTGTAGGGAGAGGAAGGGAGAAGGAGCTTTGCTCCATTCTCTCCTTCCTCCCTTAGCTCTCACAGACTCTCGTCTGTAAAAACTCAGGTTGAGAGAACGGAGACAAGATAAGAGTAGGAAGGTGAGTTCCAGCCCACGACAGTAAAAAATGTGGACAGTGAAAGTGAGCTCATACCGTAAGAGGTCATGTGGTGTGAAGTCTGAGCAAAGATCTATTTCTAGCATCTGGCACAACGCATGGTACTATTCAATAGGTATTTAATTTGAAAAGTCTGGTGAATTGACACTCATAAATTATTGGCTGCCTGAACGCTCATATCTGATCAAAACACATCAAAGATCAGAACTTAGCCTTGGCAAACAGCACTGTGGACAGAGTTTGTTGTTCGCAGTTTTATCCCTCCATCTGTCTCTGCCCCAATTCCATCCAGCACTGCAAAAAAAAAAAAAAAAAATCCCTATATTGAGATGCCCCCAAGAAGATGGGAATTTTATTAGGAAACAACAGAAAGACTCAGGTCTTTTGTATTTCTTCCCAGCAGCAGGAAGTTTTTGCCATCAATCGTTAGCAAATGCTCATTTTGCCAACAGAAAAAAGGTATAAGAATTGCTAATACAATGCCAAGAATATATTAAATACTAAATAAGTGCTGGCTGAAATAGGACCTAAAACTCTTAGGGGAGTAGATGCAGCAGACAGATTTGACAAGACTAGTCCTGGGCTATCTGACGATGGAAATGACTCATGTTGCACTATTCAATATGGTGGCTGTGGAGCACTTGAAACATGGCTATTCTGACTGAGAAATGGAATCTTTATTTCATGGTAACTAATTTAACTTTAAATAACCACGTGTAGATAGAGGTAGACAAAGTAGGTCTAAATAATCACGAGTCACAAGAAATGTATTTTGAACAAGTGACTGTCTCTCATTGGTGCCATTAAAAAAAAGCTGGCTTCTTTTCCTAAGTCACTTCCAAGAACTGAAATGCCTCTCTTTGAAAGAATATCCTTCCTGTATAGGACAAAGAGGCATAGGGGGATTAATGGAAGACAGATTCAGAGGGCTTTACTCTGAGATGCAGCTAGAGTACCTGTTTTGGACCAAAGTAACTTTTTTTTTTTTTTGAGACAGTCTCACTCTGTAGCCCAGGCTGGCCTTGAACACATGCCAGTCCTCCTACCTCAGCCTTCTGCAACTTTCAAATACAGAACATCAGGACCCTACAATGTCCTACAAGGGCCATTGAGGTTTGCCTGAATATAAGCCCCATGGTGAAGATCCCTCTGCCTGGACTTCAATGGCACCAACTTCGGCACAGACCCAGACAATTCTCCCAAACCAAGATCAGAGAGTTACTTTTAAAAACCCAACCAACTGGTTCGAGGTCAAAAGAAATGCTTTTAATTTAAACTTGACCTTTTTTCTTGCATGGGAAATAAGCTCTTTTCTCTTCAGGCTGTTGGGACATAGTTGAAAGGACAGAGATTGTATAGATTATTTTTTAATGCAGCAATATAGTAAATAGCTTTCTATAACCAATTCAATCTTGGGCCTTAGAACATGGCCCTTCAAAAGTTGTCCTTCATTAGGACTGCATCGGGGAAATTTTATGAGGGGGCTTACATTTTCTTTAAGTCTTTTAGCAGACATGAATGTTGAGGAGTCCAGAGTCTAGGATTAGTGAGCCAGTAATTGCTCAACCTGTAAAATGACAACAAAAAGTACTAAACTGGCTTTGATCTTAGGTAACATCACATCTGTGAACAGAAATAAGCTTCCCAAGCTTGCTTTAGCAGGTAGAGAGGAAAGGTTGCCCCCACTCTTCCAAAGGGCTCTTTTCTTTCTTGTTATCTTCTCTCCTCTCAGCATCCTGATCTCTTCTCACTTCCCCCTATTTAATGATAAATAGTAAAGTTGCATGGAGAGAAATGATGAGGGAGAGAAAAAAGTCATTCTATTGATTTTTCCTGAGATTCAGGCCTGTGAACATGTCTAAAGAAGCAAGGTTGGTGGTAACTTTTCATATCGCCTAAACTGCAAGCTCATTGAAGCTACAAACGCTAACCAAAGAATATATGTTAGCTAATCGTCATCCTGGGAAGTATAAAGAAAGAAGTAACACTGGGTGTGGCAGTCCACACTTGTGTTTCCAGCTCTTCTGGGGGACTGAGAGAAATATCCCAAGTTCAAGCCCAGTCTGGGCAACTTAGTGACTTATCGAGACTAACTCTAAAAAGAAAATAAAGGGATTCTGAAGATGTAATGGATTCAATGTCCAGTACAGCTAATAAACTTATTGTCCAAATTAAGATGGTCCCAAGGGGCTGGGTCACAACAACGTGGTATTTTAAAAGGGTAAAAATATTTATTTACCTACAAAAAATTAGGAGGACATATCAGAGGTTGGGGGATGCCACGGACTGCAGAATTTTCTTAACAAAAGACTGGGATATAATTTCAAAACCACAATATAGTAGATTCCATAGGAATCCACAGTGAGCTTGACAAAAAAAAAGCCAAGCCCAATGAAAATGGTGATACAGACAATATCAGTTCAGCTGCCTGAATGGGTTCAAGCTCACTTCCAGTGTGATGCTCAGTCCTCGACACCAGACTTTAAGAGTAATATGTGAAAAACAGGAGCAGTTCCTGGGGATGACATGCCTGGGTCACGACTCTGCAACGAAAGAACACTTGATGACGGGGTGACTGAAGCAAAGAAGGTGTAGATAGGTGAAATGCACACCTGCACATATGTGAAGGTCTGCCCTCAGAAAGACTGAATATTCTCTGTGAGATTCAGACTGAATGAAAAAGAACCCATAGGTGGTGAAAGTTGTAGGGATTCAAGTCTGTACTTCATATAATAAATAAATTTCTAGTAATTAGAGTCATCCAAAAGGGGAATGCACTGCTTTGTTAAGTGGTGAATTCAGCATCATCAGAAGTACCCAAGAGGAGATGGAATGATCACCTGTCCATCAAGTTGTCGAGGAGACTTTTGCACTTTTTAAGAAGTTTGCAGGACTACTTACACTATTGCACATTTTAAATTGAGAGAAGAATTGAACATGGTGCTATGCACTTGTAGTCAAAGTGACTCAGGAAGCTGAAGCAGGAGGATTACTTTATTCCAAGAGTTTGAGGTGAGCTTGCACAACATAGCAAGGTTTTGCCTCAAAAAAGAAAGAAGGAAAGCAAAAAGAAAGAATGAAGAAAGAATTCAAATAGAAGGGAAAATGAAAGAATGCAGTCCTCACTAATGATATATCTAAATATTTTATTATCTTTGTGTCTTTTCATTATAAAACATTTTAAGCCTAGAGAAATAGAATGAGACAACCATCAATTCACTTTAAGAATAATTTTTATTTGGGGACAAGCTCACCTTCCCTCTATCCTGTATCAAAGAAAGTAGAGTCCAAATACTACATGACATGATAATAACATGAAGCTCTATGTGCCCATCGTGAATATTAGGCTGATTCAAAGACATAATAAGAGCGTCACCTTCCCCCCAGATTTTGAGATTTTTCATTGTTGTGACTGGATTACTAGATCGATTATTTTTTTCAATTAAAAGTCCTGCTCAATCCCCATGTAAAATGAGCTGCAAGTCAATATGGACCCCTGACTATGTCAGATGACTGGTGATATATGCGTGGCTGAAGCTGAGAAGATGCACCGGTTTTTTGAGTCATTCATTATGAGAATGATGATAATTACTGACTCGCTGACACCCAGACAACAGTTTTTAACATTTTTCAAAGGAAATTTTCAGCTATTATTTCTTTTTTTCTGCACATCCCGTAAGGTGTGCAGGGCAGTTGTTAGTAGGCTGACAGACCACAAGCCCAAAGAGGAGACTGTCCCAAGGCCACACAGTGACAGCTATATAAAATAGGAACTCAAGACATCTTTAATGATTGAATAAATTAATGAATAAAAAATGTAAAACCCACATCTGACTTCTGAGCTCTAATGCTGTACCAGATTACCTTGGTATAAAAGGCAGTCAAATGCACCCCTTTATTCTGCTCCTTCTAGCACCTCTTCTATCATTTCTGACACTGATATGAAAGTGAAGTTTACACTTAGGGAGGCAAAATTAATTGTCCGACATGCATGTGCTTGTATGTTAATGCCTGCATTTGCAAGCCGTTATATTTAAGTAGGATCAAATGTTGATAATGAGTGTTTTCTTTGTCAGCGTTTAGATACATGTCATGTAATTGCAAAAATAACTAGTTAGACTGTCGGAAGGCTGTGTACCTCTTGAGAGCTGAACAAAATGTTCAAAGGAATTTGCTCCAAGATGGTAATTAAACCGTGGAGTCATCAGCTGGAGAATGGGACTGACAACCTTGTTCTGACTCTAGAACCTAGAAGTACTCCCAATGGTTATTGGAGTGCAAGACCAAAGGGCACTGGAGCAGGTGGAATCTGGTCTGTATGAACCCAAGGAAGATATGAGCTGACTACTACCCCACATCTATCCTATCCCATCTACCCTCTACCTAATTTTCTTTCTCCTACCTCCCCAAGTTAAACACAAATAGCTAATTCAAAATCCAGCCAAGAAAGGTAGCTGCTTATTTGGTGGGCTTTTAGGAGTCCAAAATACTCTTCCTAAATTTCTCCCATTAAAATAACATCATTGGGTATCTTCTAGATATGCAGGCAGTTTCACTGGGTAAAGTCTTTATTCAAAGATCAAGCCATAAAGTAAACCTGTGGTTCTCAGTATGAAGGAGGGGTAATGATGACCTCTGGGAATAATAGATGAGATTTTGAGAAATCTTGATAGTTAATGAGTATTGTAGCTTGAATATGAAATCCCTCCCAAAGCCTTATATATTTGGAAGGTTATTAGAACATGGAGTACTTACTATACATCTCAGTGGACTAATCCATCGATGATGTGACATGTTGTTAGGAGTTGAGATCTTATTGGAGCATGGATCACGGGGTTCATGGCCTGGAGGGCTATATTCTTGCCGCAGCTACTCCCTCCTCTCTCTCTGGTTTCTGTCACCATACATTAAATAGCTTTCATGTGCCTGGGTCCTGGTGGGCCCTCTGCCATGCCCTTCTACAATTACCAGGTTACCACGATCTGAACTGTGCACTAAAATATACCTCTCCTCTTTTAAAGGGAGAGAGTCGGGTTTTATGTCCCACCAATGTGACAATAACTAAGAAAAATGAGAAATAGTTGATGAGCAGATAGTTAATGAGCACACAGTTGATGAGATTTTGAGGCACCTGGTACTGGCACAACTGGGAATGGGGGTGGCACTCCTGGAGTCTAATGGGTACAAGACAGACATGCTGCTACACACTCTACAGTACACAGCACAGCTCTCAGTCATGCGGTCCAATATGTCAATGGTGTTGAGGATTAGAAAACTCGAGCAGGCTCACAAAGTTTTATTTATTATTCCATTGGCAACTCACACATGGGAAATGTCCTTGTAGAGAGAGGAGATGGGCTGGATACATTTTGCTTGATCCGTTGGAATATAAAAGAGGAAGAGTAGTATAATAGCAGTACAAAATAGACTAGGAAAAGACTGCAAGCAGGTGACCAGTTAGGAGACGACTCTCGTAGCCAAGAGAGAAGGGATGAGAACCTAAACTGAAGGTGAGAAGGAGGTAGATAATCCACATGCTCTACATGCAGCGTGGATCAAGCATTCCAAAGGAATAGCATAAGGAGGCTACTAGTCAGCTTTCCCACTACTGGGACAAAATACTCAACACCCACAACTCAGAGGAAGAGAGATATAATTTAGCTCACACTTTTAGGGGATTCAGATCGTGATCACTTGGTTTCACGGCAGGAAACTCGTGGTTGGAGGGGTATGGTGAAGCAAAGACGCTAAGGCCATGGCAGCCAGGATAGCAGCAGAAGAGCAGCTTCAGAGAGGAAGGGGTCAGGGAAGAGACACAAGCCCCAAGGTCACATCTCCATGAACCACTCAGACACACCTAAAAGTGTTTTACTATTCTGCCAAGCATTTCTTAGTTCAATCAAGTTGACATCAGGATTGACAGTCTCAGGGAGTGAAGGAGAGATTGAGGCCAAAGATGATCCTTAAAACACTACCTTGGGTGACAGGGAAAAGAATGATGCATTAGAAGGACAATGACAAAAAGGAGGAGAGCCGTGCGTGGAAGAAGGGAATAAAGAAATATGAAACACTGTGTCTGTGATGCCTTGAAAGCCTTCAAGTGAAGGTATTCAAAGAGCAATGAGAAGTATGTATCTGAAGCTCTGGAGTACAGCTCACGTGGAGGGAGTGGGATGAAATGTCCATGCCCAGCACATATCAGGACCTCTCTGTATAACCAACATTCACTAATTTTTTTTAAATGTGAAGAAAAATCTCACTTGGTGTAATAAGAGGTCTAGAGACAGCCTTTAAAAGTTATTCGTTGAGGAGTTGGACTGTAGGAAAAAGAGCCATAAAAAGGGGAATCCAGCAAAATTTAGTTCTCTGGAAAGAGAACACTTACTGGGAGGATTTGGCCAACCATATTAAATGCTCCTCAGCAGTCCAGTCCAATGACATCTGTGCACAGAACTGGATTTGGCAGTGACATCATCATCAAACCTGAGAGAGCAGTTGCAGTGGCATGCTGGGGAGCCGAACCTAGGCTGCAGAAGCTGTGGACTGCAAAGTTATCATCCTTTCTGCAGGGAGGATAGTAGAAGTGTTATAATGATAGTTTCCGGAAGTGACAGGGATTTTGGAGGAAATGGAAATTTTAACACATGGTTAGCCTGACAGAAAGAAGTTAGGGTAGAAAGACTACAGGCACAAATTTGAATAGTTAACACCTATTATGTATCTCTTGAGTACATCCATTGCTTTATAGAGCTTCCTGCAGAGCTAAGTTGAGAGTACGTGGAGTTGGAATTAGTTGTCTATTATGTGGCACCCAAGAATTCCACTGAGTAAAGTTAAATTCAATTGAAGGAAGAGCTCCCTGAGCATCAGAGCTGCCCCACAAGGGAAGTAATGAGTTCTCTTGATGCTGAGGAGATTCAAGAAAAGACAATATGACCTCAGGATTCAATAGGAGGTAGGACTGTATCAATACTCTCTGTCTTTTGGACTTCTCAGATCAGGAATATTTTAAGGCCAAGAAAAAATACAAGGAATATAGGTCAATGCAGAGGTACAAATATTTTAGTTTTGCTGTGTTTACTATATTAGTTTTCTATTTACTCCTGCAAAAAATACGTCAAACTTAATGGCTTAAAGCAATACAGATTTATTCTCTTCTAATTCTGTAAGTCACAAGTCTGATACGGGTCTGACCATGCTATAAATCCAGGTGTCAGTAGGACTGTGTTCCTGTCTGTATCTTCTAAGGAAGAACCTGTTTGTCTGCCTTTGCAGCTTCTAGAGGCCACTCATATGCCTTAGCCCATGGCTCCTTTCAAATTCAAAGCTAACAACATCCAGCCAGTCAGCAACTCTGAGGCTGGCTCTTCCTTTGCCTCTGTCTGCCACATTTAAGGAGCCTGTGATTACATTAAGCCACACAGCTAATCCGGGATAATCTTGCTATTTTAGGGTCAGCCAACTAGCAACCTTAATGCCATATGCAGCCTTAACTCCACTTATCTTTTTACCTAATTCACAGATCTGACACTTCTGGAGCATTAACACATGGACATCTTTTGTGGGACCACGATTTCGTCTTCTACATAGGAGATATAGCTGTGGCCATAGATATTGGATATAATCTCCTCAGTAGGAGACGGGATTCTCATTTATTATCAAGATCATCATCATCTGAGGGAAAAAAATTCTCTATGTACAACAGTAGAAAGTAGAAATGACATAAAGGATTGTCCTTCCTAAGAAACTTACCACAAGAACACACACACACACACACCCCATACACAGATTTCACCAAAATGGAAGTCCTCTGCAGAACAACACAACAGTTTTAGAAATCACTGGGCTATAGGATCTCTTAAGGTCTCCTCCACTGCTAAACTTCTTTGATCCACTGGAACCCATTATGTTGTGGTACGATGTAGAGAAACCCTCTTTTGATATATTACTACCAAGTTCTTCATAGCTGTATGTTTCCTGCTTCCTGCTTTCTTCAAATGTGATCATTAAGTCAGCAAGAGACTTCAGCTTTCTTTTTCTCCTTGATTCAAAAAGGGATGAAAAGTGTTCTGTAAATGATATGAAATATTGTTATTTGGATCTTTGGGATAATCAAGTTGTTTGACATTTTTGTAATGATGCCTTTTGGAATGTAGGTGGTGTAATTAGCTGCCACATTGTACATCAACAATACCTGTCTCGACCCTACAGACTTGGGGACTATAAATAAAAGCGAGACAACTGGCTTCAACTTTGCTTGTCACTCACCATTGAGGAGAACACAGTTGGAGATCTACACTAGAGTCCTCAGGAATTCAGATGTAGTGAGAAATGACATTGTCAGCAAGAAGAATTTGGTATTTTGCTAGAGCAAAGAGATGGTGACAGGCACTCTTTGGAAGCAGACAACCAAGTTGTTTCATACTGAGAAGGCACAGAGGCCCCAGGTGGGAGTAACATTTTATTAGCATGACAGGGAAAGTGACAGAGGACAACAGCACATTCTGCACTCAAATTAGTAGGTTTTCTTTCTAGACCCAGTATTACCTAAAAATGAGACCAGAAAAGAGCACTGAAGAAATGGATAGGGAATCTGAAATTGAGGAAAAGCTGTGTGACCTGGGGACCTAGTATGAGATTGGAGGCGAAGAGGGTGATGTGATAGAGCTAACAAAAAGCAAAGAATACTAAGAAAAACAAAAGATTTGGCCACGTGAATACTAAAAACTTTATATTTCACTTACTTATCTATTTGTTGTATTTTTCCTCATTAATATATGAGTTTCAAGAAAACAAGGTGTTTTATACCTGTACCTACCAGCACCTATACTGATGCCTAATATACAGTAGATGCTCAAAAAATATTTACTAAATGAATAAAAAGCTAGCATTAGTTGAGTATCTGTTATATGCCAGACACTGTTATAGGTGCTCCTCATGGATGAACTCACACCAACTCTCACAGCTATGCTTAGACAGGCGCTAATGTTATTCCCAATTTTGCAGATGAAGAACCTTGGTCATAGGCACAGATACAAAATAACTTGCATAACAAGAGACCCACACATGATATTGACCAAAAGAGTCCAACTCCAGAATCTGTCTTAATTACTTTTTCATTGCTGGGACACAATACCCAACACTCACAGCTTAATGGAGGAAAAGTTTTAGCACAGTTTCAAGAAATCTTAGTCCATTTATGGGCAACTGACAATGGAGGAAAGGGTGTCTTGGAGAACAGTTGCTCACAGCATCACAAAAGGACAGAGCAGGTTTGGGGAGAAGCTGGGATAAGACTATATCCTTCCAGGCCATACTCAATAATCCACCATGATTTCAGTAACCCACCACACCAATGAAGCCCCACCTCCTAACAGCATGTGAACTCCACAGACAATAACAGCATCCAAATACATGACGCTTTGGGGGAACATGTCAGATTCAAACCATAATGCTGTGTAATAATAACCCCACACCGAGGCTCAAAGAAGGTAAGAAACATGCACAAGGTCATACAGCTAATGATTAGAACCAAAGGCTATCTGTCCCAGAAGCCAGCGCCCTTCATGACTTCATGTGATTGCCAACAAAAATTTATTCCATCAGTGTTTTAACAAGGACAGACTTCTAAGATAAAAGAAATGGGTATGACTAACTGAGAATTTGCAAAAAATGAAAGGAAAACAGACATCCTTTGAAAGAATAATGAGTCCTAAACAATCAATAATCTGCCTCTGGCTGTCATTCTTGGCTTGGGAGCTGGATGGAGCTAGAAGAAAACAGTGGGAAGTTAAGTCATGGCACTAAGGGCAAGTCGTTTTCACGCCAGGCAAATCCTGACCGACACTACCCTAGACAGCTCTGAAGCAGGACTGAAGAGGAGGTGCTGATAAAGCATTTCTAAAAGATTGCTTCATAATTCATCGTGTGACCTTGCACAAGACATTCCCTTTCTTTGTGCCACATTTCTTTGTGACAGGCAAGTGTGCGACCTGTAGAACTCTCCTCCATGAGAAGAACTCCATTTTACCTCTTTTACATATTGGACTTTTCCATATTATATCTCACTTGAGGAAAGGATTCTTCCAATAGATACTATACCTTAAAAAAAACAATGAATTAAAAAATAACTAAGCTCCTTCTAGCTCATTCTAAGGATCTGAAAACATAGAGACTCTCTTGTAGGCCAGCTCAGTGTTCCATCCAGTCCTACTTTATGAAGCTAGAAATGGGTCAAGGATTACCTGTAAGAGACCATGCCCATGTCCCCTGGGCCCCAGCTTTTTTCAAGATTGTTAACTGTGTCCTCAGGACAGCTATCTTTTCTGTTGAGAGACTTCTCACTGAGCCTTTTCCTTACCCTACCTGTATCTGTTAGAATTCATGGAGCAATGAGTAGCCACAAAAGAGCCACTGTTTGCAAGACAGCTGTACTTCATTTTATGTAAAATTTATTTACTGATTTTTTCTTAATCTTTTTCTTGTTTATGTCCACAACTGTGTGTCTGCTTTTAGGACTATGGTAGCATACTGTTTCCTGAGGATTTCTGCTGATCTGTAATACTCATAAGACCCTTGCCTGATCACAAGCAATTCTCTAAAATTTGCTCAGGATGTTTTTTTGTTTGCACTGAGTTCCCTCACATCTGCTCCCCATATGTTTTTGTACTGTCATCCTTTGTCATCTTCAGTTCATCATTGTTTGAAGGCTCAAAAATGTCACAGTAGACAATTCATAAAGAATTACCACCAAGGTCTGAGTTTCACATTTACAATATGATTCCCTTGTTACCAAGCTCTGGAAGAAGCATATATAACAATCTATGGTTAGGTGCACGGGCTTGAATGTTTTTAAAAGTTCAAGGTAATGATAAATAAAAAATTTAAGGTAACAGTACTGTGTATCAAGACAGGGATGTGTAATAGAAGAGGAATTAATTGCTGAAAAAAGTTGTTGATAATATAGCTCTTGGCTTGAGTAATAAATTTATGCGTGCTTATTACAACCTATTGTATTAGCTCCTTTTTATTACTGAAACAGAATAACTGACACCCACAATGTCAGGAGGGGAAGGCTTACTTTAGTTCACAGTTTCAGGAGTTCTCCACTCCATTCATGGGTGGCTGAGGATGGCAGAAGGATTTGGCCGAGTCCTAACTGGAGAGAAGCTGTTCACAGTGTCAGGCAGGAAGCAGAATGAGCAAGGACAAGCATAGGCAGCATATATCCTTCCAGATCATGTCCTAGTGATGCAGCCCTTCTGGATAAAGACTCAATGATCAGCCCCTCCCAACGAGGCTCCAACCCCAAATCCCACAGGAAATCAATGGACTAATCCCCATGATTCAATCACCTTCCAAACATGAGCCTTTGAGACATTCCAGATCTCCAGATCCAAACCACAGAACTTACATAAATAGATAAATAAATGTAAGGCGAATAGACATGTATAAGTAAATGAATGGAATAAATGTATGAAAGCTCCGTGTATGAACTGTTAATAATTAATTAATTCTAAACTCCATGAGGTTCAAAAACAATGGCTAGAAAAGTAACTCAAGACTTGTTTTCCTATTAACCAGAATCTCACTACCATGACATACTTGCTTTTATTATCTATTTTCTTCCAGTATATGTAGGGCTTTTGGTAACTTCAAGTGTATCATAGCTATGGGTTTCGCTTGTTAGTTTATTTCCCCCTTTAATTATCAACTGTCATCTGATAGGGTGTGGTTCTCCTTACTGAAAATACGTTGCATTTCTGTCCTTATTTTTGTATCGAGTACACAGATCTTCATCTCCCTCTTACTAGTGGATATAGACCTGAAAATCAGCAGTTCTTTCAACATTTTTTTGAGACAGGGTCTCACTCCATAGTCCAGGCTGGTCCTGAACTCACTATGTAGCCCAGGCTAGCCTCAAATACAATCCTCCTGCCACAGCATCCCAAATGCTGGGGTTACAGGCATGCGCCATCACTTCTGGGTTATATGGTGCTGGGGAATCAAATCCAGGGCCTTCAGCTTGCTAGGCAAGCACCCTAACTGCTGAGCTACATCCCCAACACTAACAAATAATAAACATACTTATACCAAAAAAAAATTGTTTTTATCTGAAATTCAAATTTAGTTGGACATCTTAAACTTTTATTTGCTAAATCTGGAACTCCTATGTCATATGTGCCAAAAGTTATTCCTAGTGACATTTTTGGATTTAGATCTCGAGAAGTATTATTCTGGAATCAAACAGATTCAGATTCAAATCTTGTGCCCTCTGCTTAACACCTATCACATTTTTCAAGTCTCGGAATTCTTGTCTATTCAATAGTGATTGCATTAATACTTCCTAAGGCTTGTGGGGGAATTAAATGCAACAACATTAAATAGCACTTAACAAAGTACATCGTCAAGTATATTTCTCATTATTCTTGCCTGTTACTATTATTATGGCCATTACTATTGTTTTTGTCAGTTTTATACAGAACATTATGGTCACTGGTTAAGACTTGAAATGGTATTGTAAAACTCTCCATTTATGGGATTAACTGGAGAATGGAATTTCTTCTTAGTACCTCCTTCGTGACGATCAGGGCAGCTTTTTGTTTCTGAGTCCTTCCTGGCTGGCTGTCATGATGTTCCCCAACTTCATTCTCTAGCTAACTTTCTCTTCTTAACGTAAGGAGCTTTTCTGTGCATGTGTTTCGAGGTCACTTATTCCTCAACTTGAGGGCTATTGTCTCCCACACTGGATAGGGCCAAGGGACTTACAATCCTTTGCAATGCTACCCTTAAGCCACTGGCTAATGTGTCTGAGTAATAAAAGACAACAGCTCCAGTCAACATTAATTTAAATAGCATGCATGGAAAGCAAGATAATACAGACAGAAGAACTGTCCATTTCTCATAACAGGGTCAAGAAATAAATTGGTTTTCTACTTGCCTGCATTCTGTTTTTAATGCCTTCCTCATTTTTGGTGCTCAGTGCCTTTACTGCTCCTCCCCTCAGGAAGGACTCCACAGCATATAATTCCTTTCACCAATCCACTCATTCCATCAAAACTTGTTCTTCTGCCTTTCCACTCATTCTGGCATCAAATTGGACATACTAATTCATTTTACCATGATAAAGGCTAGAAAAGATTCTACTCGATCCCTCTCCCAAGCCACAAACTTTTGTTCCAACATCCTAAACCTTAAGAAGTAAGCCTGATAGTAGCACTTGGAGTTTCCTAGTGGATAAAGAAGACCAGGCAGGACCCCTTAAATCACACCCCATTATGCCTGTTAGGTCCGATTCGCATGAATGGAAGGGAGTAGTGGTGCAGATAATCTAAAGATCATTTCCACTTGGTTTGGGAATGCACCACACTGTGTTGTTGTAGCTGATTTGCTTTGCTAATTACGTTCTACTGAAGCTAATATTGAAACTGGTTCACATGTTTTAAGCTCATCTGGGCAAGAAGAGGGGAGAGCCAGTTGCATGGCCCAGTTCGAAATGAAGGAAATCTGACACAACCAGGAGGGTGATGTGCAAGTTCCACCCATGGGCTAAAGAGTCTACAAAACAAACTCAAGGCAATCAAGATTAAGTATTGCCAATTACTCACGGGGTGGAGTAGACAGCCACTACCCTGTGTGACTCAGTGGGCCCTGAAAGACCTATCATTCCCTCCTCCTGCCCAGAATCTTAAATTCTCTAAATTAGTGGCCTATTCAAAGGTTCTTAATCACAACATAATTGTGATTGAAGCATTACATAGCATAGAAAGAGTAACAGTGGACACATTAGCACTTAGTTTGACTAAATTCTTAGTCATTACTGTCACCTAGGAGAAAAAGCACTGGAAGAATGGAAAGACGGTTTTACCATTTTGGGGACATGGCTACATAAAGAGGTTCTTGGGGCAGCTTTGGTGAAAAGACAAGGGTTTCTAGTGCTTTGGAGCTGAACTGACAGTATCACTGAATGAGGAAGACAAACGTCACCTCTTTCCTTGCCACCTTGTCTTAGTTCGCTGTTCATGGTAGACGTGGACAATATGTAATTATTCATGTGTACCCTTGATTTCTTACTCAGGTCTTGCTGGGCAACTGGGCTTTCAAGGGTTTCCAGGATTTTCTGAGCTCTTAGTTTTCTTTTCATGCATGTAATTTGGGGTCTTCCTCTACATGGAATTTCCAAACCTATAAACTGCAGCGAGGGACAATGGGTCTATTGAACGCTTTTTCTCTTCTTCTCATTGCAGTCTGCTCCCAGTTCTCGAGAGGGGTGTATGCCATCTTTGGATTCTATGACCAGATGTCAATGAACACCCTGACCTCCTTCTGCGGGGCCCTCCACACGTCCTTTGTCACGCCCAGCTTCCCCACTGACGCAGATGTGCAGTTTGTCATCCAGATGCGCCCAGCCTTGAAGGGCGCAATTCTGAGTCTTCTGGGTCACTACAAGTGGGAGAAGTTTGTGTATCTCTATGACACAGAACGAGGTAAGAGGAAGGGGCACCTCCTCTTCTCTTTGAATATTCATGTAATATACAATCTTCCTCAACTCATGTGCCTTTTTCTTCCAAGGAGTAAAATCTAATATTCTTTTTAAGTTGTGTTTAATATCAAAATAAATCAAAGATGAAGACCAAAAATAATTAAAGCTGTGGTAATTTTAGAATTTAATTTTCTAAGTTATCTATGTCCTTCTTGAAAAGCGGTTTGAGATAGACTCTTGGTTGAGAGATATTGCTGGGACAAAGAATTTCCTGTCCAAAACAAGAAATGTATGTGGTATAAAATGCACAAAGTGAGAGCAGCTCTGTCTAGATGGATGCCTATACTGGATGATCTCAGAAACTTAATCTTGTCAGAGACTGTAATTACCCCCTTCATAGATGAGGTAACTGAAGCCCAAAGAGGAAATGTGCTTTTCACACAGCAGTTAAGTCACAGATGTGGGACAGGTGACAATGTCTCCTGCTTCTAAGGCTTGTCCCACAAGATGATATTTGGTCCTTAGCTTCACAGCCTCTATAATTTCCTGACAGGAATCGTGAGTGGAGTCTAGTTAAAAGGGATTCAGGCATGGGTGGTTTTCCCAAGAGTGAGACAATATATTGAGGACAGATTCCATGGAGGCAGTTTCAGAAATTCAGTCTGCTCTTGAACAGTATAGAGTAAGGATACTGTACTAATTAGCTAAAACACTCACCTTCTAATTCAGCTAAATGGACTCCAAAACTTAGTTTCTTTTAAAGGGTTCCTCAGTAAAATTAAAAGATCCAAGCTCTGTCATTAATTACCTTTCATTGACTAACTTAAAAAACTCTCCTTCTTCTCACCTGGGCTGCGTCCCTTCTTAATATAATATTCTGTGATTCTGTGATACTGGATACCACACATATGTGAGACTCAGGACACTTTTTTTTCTGCTAACCTAACTTGGATAATAACAGTCAAGTGACTCTACAGGCAATTATCAACCTGCTATAGGGTGTTAAAAATCCCATAATAGACACATGTGTCATAAAGTTCCAATAAAGGTGGACAAGAAAAGATACTCATGAGACCATTCCTGACCAACACAGAACAATATCAAATTGAGTTCTATACTACAGAATCTGCTTGATGAATTTTCAAAAGATATCACTCAAGAAAAAGAATTTTTGAAGAAAGCTTGCTAGAGGAGCGAGCTTGGTTTGAGGGATAGGTAAGCTGCAAGAGAGAAAGAAGGTGGGGGTTGGGAGACAGGAAGGGATCAGGACCAAAGGGCAAAGTCAGGAAGAAGTTCTGCCTTGTTTGAGTGGAGTAACAAAATAGTCTTCATGTTTTAATTTCTAATTCTTTTAAATTTTAATGCATTTCAATTTGTTCAAGTACTGAGGATGGATTAGCCAAGTACTATGTATAATGCAATCTAGTGCATAGCAATCTAGCTTTCAGAACTGAAGTTTGAGTATCAGCAGCTTCCCTCATGAAACTTTTAAAAAGCCTGAATATCAGTTCTACTAATACTGTAATTTCCATTTATTCAAAAGAAGAAGGCATAATTAATGGAATCTCTCCTGATCTCCTAGTACCCACCTCTGTTCACTTGGTCTGTATTAAAGAAAAGAAAGCCAAAAGGATCTATATCTATTTCTTATCCCTGCATCTTTTCTCAAATCTTCTCATAAATAATTTAAGCAAACTATGTCCTTGGAGTTAAAAGAAATCTTTCTGAGACCTGTAAGTTCATATATCTTCCTTGTGTATCCATCTAGCAGGAAGGACTAATCTATCAGCTCTGCTTTTGAGAAGTATTTTTCATAAACTTTTATGCTCATTTATCTCTTATAAAGTCTTCTGAAACCAGTGTACCAGAAAGCTGTTCCAAATTTTTAATGGTTTTCTATTACCCACATTGAAAAAAATGGCAACATGATTTTTCAACATAATTTTCCTCACCCCAATAACAAACCTGTTCTCACTATGCCACCTCACGACAACCTCCAAATCTGGAAAGTTCCAGTTTCCCATGATTGTCCAAATGTACTGGAATTATGTTGGCTTTGACAACTTCACTTCTATCACTGCCTAAAATTCTCTTCCTTCTTCTTGATTGTGAAAATAATTCTCCTCCTTCCATTTCTTCAAAATCTACCTCAAACTCAATTTTCCTGAGGCACCTTCTCTGACAACTCCTGTGCAAAGTGATTCATTCAGTAGATGTTAAGGTCACCATGATAATCAAGACAGACATGCTTCCTTGTTGTTATAAAGCTTACATGCTAATGAGAAGTAAACACAAAGATCAAGTAAGCTAATAAAATCATTTCACGTTTAGATATGGTCTTATGAAGGAAGTGAAGAAAGAGATAATAATGTGTGGATCTTAATTTTTAAAGGAATACTTAGTGGTAGCTTCAATAAAATGGTCATTCAAGCTGAGAACTAAAAGATTAGAAGAAGGCAGTCATGTGAGAAGTAGAGTGAATAAGTTTCAAGCAGTGAAACTAGCAAATACAAAACCCTATGGCACGTTTGAAGAGCTGAAAGGAGACCAGCATGGCTAAAGAGCAATGAGCAAGTAGAAGGAGACCTGGAGTGGGCTGGAGGAATGGCACAGTGGTTAAAGTGCTTGCCTTGCAAGCACAGCGCCCTGAGTTTGATCCTTCAGCACTACATAAACTGGGCATAGTGGCACACATCTGTGATGCCAGCACTCAGAAGGCTGAGGCAGGAGGACTGCCATGAGTCCAGGGCCAGCCTGGGCTTTATAGTAAGTTCAGGACCAGCGTGGGTTACATAGCGAGACCCTGTTTCAAAGAAAAGTAAAGAAATGGAAAGAAAGAAAAGAAAGAGGGAGGGAGAGAAGGAGAAAGGAAAGAAGGAAGAAAGAAATCACTACAGAGGAAGATGGGAGGCAGACTATAGTCATGAAGTATGAACAAGAACCATGGTGAGGAGTATGGATTCTATTCTAACAAGTACGGGAAGTCACTGAATAGTTCTGAGCAGGGCAATCACGTGACTTGATGTAAGCCTCTGTAAGGAATTGAGTAGAAATATCAATTAAAAGACTATTGTGGTCTTCCAGGTGAGAATGATGCCATCTCAAACCAGAGCTAGAAATGGAGAAAGGCATATGGAGTAGACATATACATGGGCGACGAAAGCAATAGAGTAGTTAAGAACAGATTGATTATGGAAAAGGTAGTTGGGGAAGAGTCATGATGACTACTAAGACCTGGCCTGAGAGATTGGGTGAGATAGAGATGCCATTTGCTGAGGTGGCTGGGCAGGAGAATCGGTGTTGAAGTGCAGAAGTCTTGCTCAAGCATAAACTTCTAGAGAATATTTGTTCACTTTGCTTTGCGTTGTCACTTCACTGGGGCTCCTGTACACCTTCCCAATTTCTTCCCTCCAGTGTGGTAAGAAACAATTGCTAAATCCCTAGATTTACACTTCCTGGGTCTGTTGGCACAAAACACAGTCCTGATTTCAGCCTCCGTTATCGATTCATCAATAAGCCCGTGTCTACTTTTAAATGCTAGACTGAAAGAGGGAAAGAGAAGGAAGGGTACAGAAAGGAGAAAAGAGATGAAGAGAAGGAGGAGCAACGAAGGGAAAGAACAAAGAGTAGGAGAAATAAAAGCCAGTCCGAATACGAGCCATTCAGTATACTTTTTTTTCACTACATGGTTAAGTATTCTGTATTTTCTTATTTTCTGCAATGGTCATCTGTTGCTTTAGGAATAAAATTAAGGGGAGGGAAGAGACGACAGCACCCAAATCTAATTTTAGAATATTTTAAGTTACTTAAGAGTTGGAGGACAAAGAGAGACCTAAGGGAATACCTAAAATTATCCCAAATAAACTAAGCCTACAGATGATGGGACTCTACTACTGTGTATCTAAGAGGAGCTGAGAAATGGGTTAAACATCGGAGGTCATTTGAAAGATGTGTAGCACAAACATGATCTTTTTCCCTGAAATTTTGAAATCTGAATGCATTTTTGAGATTGTTCAACTCCCCTCATTTCTGTCGCCAGAGAAAGGTCCTTATTTTGGGTCTGGTTTATCATTTCACTTAGTCACTTAACTACCACATTGGTGCATTAATACACAGTTAAAAATTACACTCTCAGAAAAATGCTGAGACTAAGTCTCCTGTATCACCTCTCCTATTTGCAATCGTGTTGCTATTCCCCGAGCACTGCTCAATATGGCACACATCTATACTGTCCCCTCTTGGAGGAGCAAAACCTCAAAATCTCTCTCAGCCTGCCTCTGTACTTCCATACAAACTTTTCTGTCTTCATTTTGTTCCCACTGATTAATAGTCTTTCTTTGCTAGTGACGAGCTTGGCTCACCAAAATTTATTCATGGCAATTTATTATAGCTACTAATGACTTGTGATAGTATGGACAAGAAAGAGAAATTTCTATGCGGACAAAAGACTATTGTGAACTAGAACCATAATCCGAATGGTAACTTTCTTCTTATTAGTATCATTTTAATTGATACAACAATTGCATGTACTTGTAAGACACAATATGATGTTTTCCTATAGGCATGCATTGTATACGATCACATAAGGGTAATAGGTGTACTCACCACCACATACATTTAGCAGAGTATGTAAAGACCTCTCTTGTAGTTATTTTGAAAAATGCACTGTTGTAATCTATAGTCTGCCTCGTGTGACAGAACCTTGCAACTGATTCTTCCTACCTAACTGTGACTGTGTACCCACTCTTCATCAACTTCTTCCCAAACTTTCTTCCATAGTCACTGATGACCACCATTCTGTTCTCCACTTCTATGAGGTCAACTTTAATTCTGAGATCCTGGGCACTACAGGTTCCTTTTAAGAAATTGTTTGCCCCCGGACATTTCCTATAGAAAATCCTTAAACCATCTCAGGTCATGGCCACTTCTTCATGTTATTAGGCCGGCCTTTCGGGTTCAAGTAACATAGTTCTCCATGATGTTAACATTTCCCCCACCACAGCCACATGCTTGAGAACAGCAGCCAGACTCTCCAGTGCACCTGACAACTCTCCTTGGCTTCAATGGGCACAGCCCACAGAGATGAAAGCAGCCTGCCCAGCTGTGACACTCGGTTTAGATAAGGAGATAATAGCTCTGGGTGCCCTTTGAGGCAATGTCCCTACCTTCTTGTCAGTGTTCAATGAACTCCTGCTGTCTCCCATTCTCAACCTGAAACTCCCTACTCAGTTCCCAAGTAACTCACTGGAAGATCCTTCTAATAGAACTTTCTATTTTTTTCTCAAAGGTTGTGGCAGGAGCCTGGGCAGTTGTAACAATTATCCTGTCCATCAACAAGCAATTATTGAGCTCTTCATAGTGCTAGATTGTGCTAGCACACCGGTGGAATTGAAAAGCTGCAAGATGAGGCCCTGCCTCTGAGGAGTTAACAGTCCTGTTGCAGGAGCAGTGATTTATCTCAGGGCCCTGGAGAAAAATAAGTTTTAAACCAGCTGTTCCCACGCCCACCAATGACATTTGCATTCATTACAGCAGGTACCTTGGGAAAAGAGTAAATGTTTTCAGGCAGCGAGGAAGGTGAGAAATTTTTGGAACGTCCTGAAGGGCTTCAGCAGAGATTCCCAAAACAGAGAGGAGAGAACGGTTGTCAGAGGACTCGAGTGTTTCAGGCTGGTCGGATTTGAATTCTCCTGAGACAAGCAGAGCTTCAGTTCTGCATACCTACTGGATGTTGTTGCTCACAACTTCTTTCCTAACCTAGCCTCTTCGCTTCAATGTTACCTTCCCAATTGAAGTGCAAACCTTTCTCTCCCTTTTGTTCTTGCACTCACTTCCTCCGCTTCCTCCTTTCCTTCCTCTCTGTCCTCCCCCTTTTTTCTTCCTCTTCTTTCTTTCTCTCATAAACATGCATGCACACATACATTCCTCCCCCCCCCCCAGTCAATGACACAAATCAGCAAATTTGCTTTCTTCTTCTTATGTTATTTGGTAATAGCAGTAACTGTTTCTTAATCATTTATTATGCAGTGGGCCCTGAGCTTTTGCATTACTGTATTTAATCTTCAGAGCATCTTCGCATCTTTACAACTGAGGAGCATAGTGCCACCCACACCCTCACCATTTGAAAACATCTCGTCCCTTTTCCCTTCATTTTCCCTTTAGCCATTTCTCAGAGCACCCGGTGCTCAGACCTTTTCTATTTTGGTTGTTCTCCCAGGAGTGTGATCTAGTCCATTTCCTTCTTAAAGCCCATTGTCCACAAATGAACACAATATTTTGTTGTACCCGAGGATGCAGACAGGAAGAAGGTTAAAAAAAACAGATTCAGAAGCAGATGGATTGCAAAGATGAAATCAAAGAAAAAGCAGAGTCCTAAATCCAGGCCCAAGGCAGGTTTGCTTGAGGTGCGTGGCAGTGGAGATCTGAGGTGAGGAACTGCATCTGGGGAAAGCAAGTGAGCTTTCCCTCTCTGAGACAGAGACAGATTCCAGAATGATATGAACTTGCACGTCCCCACTGCTAAAAGATTTTTTTCTCATTGGAGAAGAAAACAGAGAGTGATATGAACTTCTTTAAAGTTCCTGCCAAGTACTGTGAATAGCAGTTATCTCGATTTAAAAAAAAAAAAAAAAAAGACCACTGTGGGGGAGTCTTCTCCACTTAAGAACTGATTAAAGGATATGCAAGGGTAACAGATGGCTTCAATGCTAGTCATGTCCATTTGCCTTCTGGGAAAAGAGAGTTTATGTTGAAACTCAAGCTACTTTTTATATCTGAATAAATTAGGAAGGCCCAGCGAGTATGTGATCCTGTGAGAGACAGATACTAAATTCCCCCGTTTGAGCAGGAATAATCAGACTTGACAGTACCTGAGACTTTTGGTGGTTTTTACAGCCTGCCTAATCTCTTGTGATGAGTCTTCAACTATGAGAGCATCTTGAGAGCCTGCACAATAATAACAGAGAATGACTATTTGGACTGGATTGTGAATAAAAGACTGTACATATGTCTGTAATGAGAGTTTCATTGAAAATGAAAATACTGGAGCTGTCATATTTTTAATACTTCGATTTGCACATCCTTGACTGCTTTGGGGCATAAAAAGAGGAAGTGGCAAGCAATTTGTTGTCAGCTCTTGAAATAAATTATCATTTAAACACTTCCTCTCCACAAAGGTTATTAGCTTAGCAGCACGTTCCTAGGGTTGGACCATCAGTAGGGTAAAAATCACAAGACATTAAACTATCCTTTCAAAAGCTGAATATTAGTTACTGTGGAAATTGTTCTCTCAGTAGCTTAACCTATTTGGCTGTAGCTCTCCAATGCTGCAGATTAGACTGCACCGACTATTAATAAATACTGTCATATTTTACAGCTGTCATGCAAAGCTGAAAAAGGCTTCGCCGTGATTAGATCCTGTTTACTGTAATATTTCCAGCACAGACTCAGAAAGGCAGTTTTCCTATAAAGGTATTTTCCATAAGTAGAATATTTCTCCATTGAATGACATGACTAATTTTAATGTATCATTAACTCTTTGGTGGCAGTGAATTTGAGGTTGAATTGACTCTGCAGCCAGAGCTACATTTCTCTCCAAAGACACATTAAGCTCAAAAGTCAAATTTTTTTCTCTTGGGTCATCCTTCATATGCAGACATGATGCTACTGTCAGGAGATATGCTTCCAAGAGCCCCCTGCCCCCTTAGAAGGACAAATCTTCCCTAGTTTATTCACCTTCTCTTACCCCGTCTCTCTTGTGTCCGATTGCATTGTTTGCTAGACAGCTGAACAGAATTTAAGGTGAGAATGTTACTTCAGTGGGCTAGCTAAAAATTCTGCTTACTGAGCTAAAATGTCATCCGATGAGCAAAAGAAATAGATCCCTAGCCCCCCTGCCATGCACTCGCTGTTTGGAACAGTACTCACATCTCTGAAAAAAAAGAAGGTGACAGCTGGCAGGGTTGCTTTTGCTCTGACCTTCCATTGCTTTTCATCGAGTTCCTTGAGCAATTAACCCTCAGTGAGCTGAAGATCCAGTTTGCAATAAATGCGTGAGTAATCCTTGTATCATTAAGGGTCAGCTAGAGTGTTCTGTAAATTCTGAGTTTGGGCCTCAGAGGTCTTTGGGAAGGTTCCAAATGTTTCTTAGTAAAAGGACATGCTGCTGCATACGGCTGTAACTGTGACTTTAAAGTGTGTTCCTTCGAGCTCTATCTACAACAATTGAAACTAAGGCAAGGCTGTTCTGGGAATAAATCAGGCGAATGCATGTGAAGACTTTAGGACCAAGCTGAACATCACGTTCAATGAATTTTAGTTCTTATTTTATTATAATAATAGAACTGTACTTTTCACTGGAGAAGAAAGAGAATTTGGTCCCCATCAGGAGACATTTGGCAATGTCTAGAGACATTGTGGAACTGAGTGGAGGCCAAGAATGATGTGCATTCTGCACGGCACAGGAGAGGGTCCTCCAAGAATTATCCAGCACAACATAGCCATATTGCCAAGAAAGCAGCAGGGTAAGCTAGTGGTTTCAGAAACTCTTCAAAGGGCTGTCAGTGAACCACTCTAGCGTTCACTGAGTGCTTCTTACAGTGCCTACCCTGGAATTATGAGCTATGTTTAATAAGAGGCAGTCTTTGAGTCTGGAGGGCTAACATGACCACAGAAATAGGTTAAGATTAATGAACATGAAGCAAAAATTAATGCAAAGCATCTGAATGGAAGAACTAGATTGTATGGTACAGATTTCAAGTCCCATAGGAGTCCAAAGAGAGAAAAGCAGGCTGGACTAGCGAGGGAAGGTTCCATGGAAGAAGTAGGTGTTTCTGAGCCTATCACAGAACTACCTCCCCTGTAATGTCCGTGTCTTGATTGCTAAAGCCAAACTGGTATCTAGGACCCCAACAACATGGCATTCCCAACAATGCTCTCAAACGTCAGAGCTCAGGGCAAGAAATACAATTAAAAGAAATACTAAAAACAGAACAATGTTCCTTTTACTAGATGGAAAGCAATTACAGGGCTGTTGAAAACAGGCAGTAAACATAGGGAGGGAGGGAAATATTGGCAAAATTCCATTTTCCCAACTAAGCCTGTAGCAAAAGTGCAATTTGCAACAAAATCAACAGTGTTCTCTCCCCCTCACACACAAACACATTGTTTAGCATCAGCATGGCTACACATGATGCCTCTTGGACAAAAAAAAAAAAAAAAAGTATGGAACTAGGTAGACAGACATGAACGGGAGAAGAGGTGGGGAGGTTAAGGTGCAACATAGCTCACTCTGATCCTTCCTCCAGAGGCTCTGTGCAGCACCTGCCTTGGGGGAGAAAAGGGTAACACAACTGCAGACCACTTCACTTCCTGTCTTCTGGATTCTTTCCAATCAGTGAGTTGCCAGTGTGGGCTGCTGTCCTGCTTTGTCGGCTCCGCAAACGATCTGATTAATTCTCTGGCGCTAACTGCCTCAGCGGGCTTTCTCAGCAGTAGAACAGAGGCTAATTAAGATCATGTCAGGCAAGGAGGTTGACAGGTTATGTTCCTGGGCCACACTGAATTTTAAAGGGTGCTTCAACTTCACTGCAGGCAGGCGGCGCTTGGCTAGGCACGGATTCTGTAGCAGGCAGCCATTTATTTCCACAGGTTCCTGCTCCACTGGGCCTTCGTTTTGTCAAGGATTTCCATCCTTCTCCTTGGGGTAACTAGCTGCCACTGTGTTCCTTTTCAATTGCATTACTTGGGCTTCTTTTCATTTGAATTTTTAATATGCTTGTAAACAAAGAAAATAATTAATACTAGGGTCGTTTTCCCTATTAAATCAAGTGTATGTGTGCTGGAGTGTATGTGTGTTTGTGTGTCCTACCAACCTATAGCTCACAGAGGTGAGCTTAGGACAAATAAGGGAAGCTCTACTTCTCACAGCAGGTAGAAAATGAAAGAAACATATGGATCTCATTACACCAAGTGGTGGATTAGACTGAAAATATAAATAGCTTTGCTCTTCCCTAAATAAAGGCTTAGATGAATTCATGGATGATAGACCTATAGTGAGCTATTAAGGGCAACAGAGATGTTAGATTTCTCTAAACTGAGGTCGACAAGTTGCACAGTAGATTTTTGAGGCCAGGTTTATATCCTCATAAGCAAATAGTCACACAGAGGAATGGCATTCTATCCTCTGAATTTTATTTATTTAATTTGGGTGTGTAATACCGAGGACCAAACCCATGGTCTTCACACTAAGCTACATCTGACCTTTTTTATGTATATTTTGAGATAGTTTCATTAAGTCACTAAATTTCCAAGTCTGGGCTTCAACTTGCCATCTTCCTGCCTCAGCCTCCCAGAGTAGTAGGATTACAGGACTGTGCCATCACACTCAGCTACCTTTGAATTAACAAAACATCTCAAAGTTCCACTATGTATCTAAGAATGTGAAAGAAAGGTCAGAATAATAGGAACTGAAGGGGAGGAGGAGGGGGTAGAAAAGAGAGAAGGAAAGGATTTGTGACTTTGCCACGACATGTATGTGCACAAAATACTCGAGATCAATGTAAACTTCATGTTTTGTGCTTATACATATCAATAAAACAGAGGGAAAAAGAATGCTCAGAAGCAGAGGAAAGTTCTCCAGGAAAATCCCATCTCGTCTTATATAATCAGAAACTTTAACCACTGTCAACGATTAAAAACAGCTGGACACTGAAGAGTTAAGGACAGATTTTAATCAGTAATACAGAAACTAATTTCTATAGGAAAGAATTTAGCATAAACTGAATTCATCCTCAATTTGTATGAAAGCGACTATCATTTTAGAGAGAGAATGAGCAAATAGGGGAGCTATGAATAGGGGTTCAGGAGAATTAGGAAGCATGAAAAGATAGAAATAGTGGATAGAAAAGGATGTTAATTATGAAACTTATCTGGGCTTAATTGGTTCTTTAAAATCAGGCCAGCCTGGGATCCATAATGAGTTCAGGACCAGCCTGGGCTACAGAATGAGACCCTATCTGAAATAAAATAAAATAAAATCAGACTGGCCCCTGAACTTCCCATAGAAGCCGGGAGTTGGTGCCTATTCAGATGTTGGCAGAACATACAGTGAATTCTTTTGGCAGCCTTGAGTTTTGTCAGACAAACACTTTGGAATGTGCTAGGGTCACCCTAAAGATATGGCCTTAAGCTATAGGAAACTATGTGAGCATTTTTCCCAAGTCTTTATAGGCCAAGCAAGAGGCCCAGTCAAGAAGAGGGCTCCAAGGATCCTGGCAAGAGTTTGGTGGACAGAATCTTTGTCACCACACATCAAAACCACTCAGTTATATGAGATGAATTTTCCAGTTAAGGGTGTTGAAGAAATGCATTATCAAATTAGAACCTCAGTTCCAGGTCAGACCTCCCGTTAGGCAACACTGTGATGCTGTCAAGTCACACGTCTTTCAGGTCTTGAGTTTACATCTGTAAAATGGGGAGTCAATGATGTTGATTTTTCTTATCTTATGCACCCACATATACCAAATCGAAATCTATCCATCCTATCACCTACCTCCTTAATTAAAAGCTTTCAGTAGCATCCCATTTGTCTTACGACCAAGTCCTAGCTTCTTCACATACTCACAAGCTCCTTCACGGTCCAACAAAATTCTAACTCACATTCTTTTTTGTTTTGTTTTGTTTTGTTTCGTTTCGTTTCTATTCATTTTGTTTCTAGAAAGGGAGTCTCCTAGTGTAGTCCAGGCCTCTTTGGAATTCCGCACACTGCCCAGGCTAGACTCAAACTTACAATCCTCTTGTCTCAGTTTCTGAGTTCTGAGATTACAAGCATGGACCACCATTTTTGGGTCAACCCACATTCGTAGTCTCATCTCTGCCCATTACTTACCCATTAGCGTGTAACTACATGGAGTTTTCAATGAACTACATGCACTCTGCCTACTTTTGGTCATTTGCACAGATTTCTTCTTTATAGCACTCAACCCCTTCACTTTGCTCCTTTCCCACCAACACACACAGACACACACACACACACACACACACACACACGCATATACATGATCTGGAAAATAACACATCTTTCAAAACTGCTTAAATATTTGCCTCCCCAAGTGTAGGTCTCCCTCCCCACATGCCCCTCTGCCCTGATAGTTCTTTGTATATATCTCCAGTATATAGTATGTACAATTATACACTAGTATTATTATTACTGGTTTATATATTTATCTCCACAGTACTGTGAACTCCTAGAGAAAAGACTGCTATCCTATTCATCTCTGCCAGCATTGTGCTAAGTGCTGAGGAAAATAAAGTGCTGAGTTGTTATTATTATTGTAAATTGAAGAGGTGAACGAGAACACGAGAGAACTTCAGATACCCACCTATAGCATATGCACTGGGCTGAGCCTGATTTTGAGACCTTCTGTGGCTCAGCCTCCATACTAGAGCTGTCGCCTTCCTGATCCAACTGACTTGGAAGAAAAACTGATATTTTAGTGCTAGGAACCTTAGTCATGGGTTCCTGGCTAAAGGACAAATCCGCAGTGCATCAGATGGTTCCTGAGCCTTAGCCAATACAGACATTAATATTTGAGCACTCTCAAGACTAGGGTATAGATGTAGCACAATTTTGTATAAACCATATGAATTTTCTAAAGACAAGAGTAGCATGATATTAATTTTCACAGCTCTCAGTCAAAAACTGAAAAAGAACAATTATTTCAAAAGGTCTGTGTAAGCAATGTGACAAAATGAAAAGTGGTCCGAGAGCAGACTTCGTCAGGTCTCAGTTATCTACACCAGAAGAGGCAAGCTGCACACAGATAATAGATTTTCCCTCGTAGTTCCGGCTACTCAGGCTTGGCTGAGCATGGGAAGACCCAGGAAAATCGGTCTTTAGGACGGCCTTTGGATGAGAAATCTCCCCAAAGCAGGAAGCACCCTTCTGAGGGAATAGCAAAAACAGATGATAAAAATAGTTGAGTGGAAAAATAGAAGTAAACTGGAGGGTGGGGTGGCACCAAAGAAGAGAGAGGGACCCTGAATCATCCGGGGAGAATCGGCATTCCAAAGACTAACATTATTAATCTTTGAATGACAAATTCTATTCCTAAAACCGTAATGACTGCGATACAAACAAGGAATAAAAGAAATCAAAAATAAACATTTGTAAGCCTGGTAATTTTTACTGAAGGGGTTTGATATGAGGCTTTATATTACTTAAGAAATTCAAAAGAATTGCATCAATTGTAAAATGCCCAAGTTCCAACAAGCCAACTACAGAATTATTCCACAGAAGCATTTAATACCTTTGAGAGACTGAGAAAAGACTTTCAAAGATTAGTCAGGTCGCTTTCTCTCCTGGGAAGCCCTTGGCAGAAATGCATTTCTTCTGAAAATACTGGAGAAGGAATTACTGGTTTTCACTTGGCGCAGAATGGAAGGAAACAGAACAGTATTACTTACCAAAACAACCCACTGTCTTCCATTTGTCAGGCTCTTTCCAATAATATAAATGTGTCATGGTTCATCAATAAAATGCAAGTGTTCAAAAGCAGGGAGTACACCTTTAATAAGTGATTTTTTAATCCCAGTGCTTTTATCCACCTAGCAAAGTACTGAATAGTAGCATTAAAAAATGATCTTAGACATGTCAAGCTGGAAAAGGTTTTAAAGTTCTTAAGTCTGAGGTTTCGGGTTCTGAAAAATGAACTGGCCCCATATTTTGTTAAGTTGCTGAGTCTCTTAATCTGTAATTCGACTTACAAAGTAAGATTCCAAGAATCTGAAGGCTAGCCCCAGATTTATCACACTAAGCCTTTTCTACCCTCCCTCAGTTCTTTTATCTGCATAGTCATGGTAATAGACTCTGCACCCTATCTCACTGGAATTAAGGAGAATGACAATGATGCGAGCTAAAACCAAATGCTGAGTACAGCTTGGCAACTGTCTACAGCTAACAGAACTGCTCAGTAGATAAGGGGTTGAGATGGGAGAGAAAGGGCTCATTCTTTTGTGCCCACCTCGACACCTTGTGCAAGGCTCTACCCAACCAAATTGAAAGAATGAATGTAGTTTCCCATGTTCCTCATATGTTCATCTACCCCAAGAATCCAGCCATCTCTATCCACTCCTCACATTAATTAGCAAGTCAGTAAGACACTGCATTAAAAGAGAGGAGTCTACAAGTGCTAATCAAATCAGTGAGTCTTGTGATACACTCTTTGGGCCATATTTTAGCTGGCAAGAATGGCCACAGGCACCGGGCCCTATGTCACAAGTCTCTCTCCTCTCCCTTAAGAACATATTAATTGCCCGGAACTCATGATTCTTCTCTATCAAAACCAGCCCGTTGTGAGGAAAGGCGTTAGAAGACATATTTATATTACGTGGGGAGAGAAATTACTAAGGTACAAACCTCCGCAGACATCTCTGCATGTCGAACAAGTGCAGAAGCATTGAGCCAAAGGAAGGAACTTGCAGAACTGCAGGGGGCGCTCATTTGCTTGCTGTCACCTTGACTGCAGCTAGCCCTCCATGTAGCCCACATGTTGCAGGGGCTTGGCCCATTTCTGAAGAGAAGGATGGGATGGGAGAAGCTAGACTGTTGCTTTTTTGGTAGTTTTACTGAGCCTACATTTCAGAGAATAATAAAAGAGACAATGGTATTCTCTTCATTCACAGCAAATAGACATGTCTAAGGAAACTTGACCTCAGCACACAGCTTCTTCGGAAAGTCTTGAGGTCAATGACTTCACCAAGAATGTGTTCATATTTTCATTTTTAATAATCTGATAGAAGTCAGATCATATGTCTTTTTCTGATGTGTTTTTAGACTCCCCTGAATTCAAAATGCATCATGAATCCTAGAATTGGGATGCAGAGCTCAGATTAGGGTCTTACATTTTTTGGGGGGCTTGAGATGGTGGATACTAGGATCTAGGAGGAGTGAGCATCTCCCCTTCCCCAAGTTCTCTTCCAGTTTCTCACCATTCATGACCTGCTATGCCCCCACCCTAATTCCCTGAGACTAAAGCCATATAGCTGGAAGGACTCAGTCATTTGTGTGTATCATCCATAAGAAAGACTATGACAAGAGAGCAAAGGACAATTAGAGAGCATGAGAACGTTCTAGATGCTTTGTGAGAAGCCACAATATAAATCCTTTTTGTGACCTTTAAACATGAGCAGATTAAAGATGTGCTTTCAACTACCTCACCTAGATTTCAAAAACCTAAAGTCAGTGTCTTCCAAACTCTAGCTTTCCTCATCACTTGACCTTAAGATCTGTCCTCATCATGCAGGTGTTCAGAATATAAGATACAGTGTCCATATTGTCTGAACACAGAAACAGGACACACGACATGAAAATGATTTCTTTTTCCTTCCTGGTCTTTCCAAGGTAGGTCTGAAGATTCAATCCCACCTTGGACATTGATCAACTGTGTCATTTTGATCTATCAAAGCTATTGTAAAACAGTACCTACCTCATTAGCTGTTAGAAAAATTAAATAGTGTACTAAGAGAATACTTAGCACAGTATATAACAAGCAGAAATATACTCAATAAATGGCAGCTATTATCAGTAACACCACAGATTAAGATTTTACAAAATCAATATAAAATTATATTTTGTTACCAAGTTTAAGAATCACCTTTGTAACTTTGCCACAATATGTATGTGTACAAAATACTCAAGATCAATGTAAACTTTATGTATTGCACATACACATAGCAATAAAATGGGGAAAGAAAAAAAGAATCACCTTTAAAGAAAAGAAATGGAATTTCCATGGAATTTGGACTGTCTCAGAAAATTCTAGGTGTCTTATCACTGTATGCATAGATACTCCTTCCCCTTCGGTATAATAAAGCATCTTAGTAGAAGAGATGGAAAGAATACCAAAGTAAGAGGCAAAGGCAACCTCACTGACCCCGTAATTCCTTATAGCTACTGATAAGCTATTTGGAGCTCTGTGGATCTGATTTCTATTCCAAGCACCCATCCATTTTGCTGTCTGACTGTTCCAACTCAAAATTAGAGAAATATTTCCATAAACTATTTGCTTTCATGATCTCACCCAGTATGTAACTGAGCTCAAAATTATTGCTTAACTAGAACTCATTGAAATGGAAGAACATTCAGTTATTCTAATTAATATTGTTCAAAAGAAAATCTACCACTTTACACTTATGAGCATTTTCCCCATGTCTTTATCATCATTCACATCCAATCAGGAGGGCAGGACATATGAATCACTGTTGTTTTACAGATGAAACAAATCTGTATTCCCAAAGAGAAGAATGATTTGTCCAAGGTTACATGGCAAATAATCAGTGAAAGCAGAACTCAAGTTCAAGGTTTCTGACACCCTGTCTAAAAATCTCTCCCCACCACCAAACTCCTGCACATCTTTAGGACAAGAGGTTGTTTCCTCACAGCCCATGAAAGATTCAACTTTGGGGAAAAGTTTTAGCGCTAATCAACAACCAGTTCCTTAGCTGAATAGCCACCATTTACCAGGCATTTGTTATGTGCCAGGCTCTGTGCTACGCTTCTTAAGGGCCTGGTCTCAGTTAATGTTGACAGCAGTTTTAACATGGAAGTATTATCATGATCCTAATTTTACACATAAGGAAGCAAAAGCATGAAAAGGCTATGTGACACACATGGCACCGTACTCCTAGTATGTGACACACATGGCACCGTACTCCTAGTAAGTGTGGAGCTAGTGCTAAACGCCCAGTTTCCTAACTCCCACTTACCATGTTCTTCCTATTGCTCCATACTGACAGCCACCTTCAGCTGTCCTATTAGAAAGGAAGAGATGTAATTTTTTAAGATGCTTCAGGGCAAAAAGGTCAGCCAGTACTTTCTCAGTTCCTCCTACTGATAGGGCTGTACAGAAAGGAAGCGTACTGTGCCTAATCCCAAAGCCATACATGTGCAGCTGGGAAAGGACGGTCAGGGCCACACAGTCCAGCAAAGAAACCTGAGAGGAAGCAGCACATCCTCTCTCACCTACTCACACCCCAGGTTTCATTCACAGCTTGTTCTCAGCTAAATGAAAGGACGAAGTCATGGTCAGCAGTCTTTATCTACTTCCTCCCATGGGAGCCTAGGGCCCTGACTGTGTTCCCAACTCTGCCAATCCCTCATCAAAACTGCCTTTGCCTTGTGCCTCTTCCCCTAAAACTCTATTAGATGCCTGAAGCCAAATACAAGTGCTAGTGACGGGTGAAGACAAAGGCTGGCTTTCTTAAGAAGTGCTAAGTCTTCACCTTTGAACATCTGAACAAGGGGATGCAGAAGCAGTCCTGTTTGCCTCCGGTTAAGAGGGAGCGAGGGGTTGCCATGGCTAACTCACTCACTACTCAGTAAAACTGACCGTACTCGGGTTTTTTGCCTCCAGAAATCCTGTCCTGATGATACAAATGTGTGCAAATCACCCTAAAAACAGGAAAGGTGAAGCTCCAATGCACAGTTCGCCTAGGAAGGGAAAAATCAGTTCATTATTTCAAGACCTCTTGAGATGCTGTAAATACACAGTCAACACAGAACAAAGATCCCTTTTTCCCCCCCTTACATTATTTATGTGCCATCTAAAAATTACATGCCCGTTCTCTTTCCAGTGCTGAGAGAAACATGCATATTCATGATCTGATAAATATTTAAGTGGGATTTATTTAAATGAGAGAGTCCATTTACAAACATTCCCTGGCTCTGAGATCTTATCCTGGGCACACAGAGAGAAGATAATTTCCTCTGGTAGATACAAAACCTCCACTGGCCACCTGTCCCCCTAAACTTGGAGCTCTTCCTTGAGAGCTGCTGAATGCTTTCCGTAGTGTTTCAAGTGAGTTTGTACCTCCTCCCTCCAGTCCTGCCTTCCTGCTCTGAGATCATGCCATAGGATCCGTGGTTGGCAAAATGTTAGAGCTGGCAGCTTGTCTGGAGGTCATAGCTTTTCTTTGCTTGGTCCTACGTCGCACCGCACTAGTCCCATAGCAGCACCCACCAATGACACGCCTCACTTTCCCGTGGGTCCATCTCTCCCCACTTAGGAAAAAGAGTACGTGAAGGAACAAGTTATCAGGACTAGTTAGCTGTGCTACTCCTCCCAAGAAGACATGAATTTTGATGTTTTAAAGGCATTTTGTTGGTACTTGTTTCCTAAAGACTTACATACACATTCATTCCTCACAATAACCCCACAAGACTTCCAAGGTGGATTCTTGCATTTTCTCAGCCTTGAAAAAACAAAAGACACTCTGCTTGCCCAACCTAAGTCATGTACCCAGTGGGTTGCAGACTTAGAATTCGAAAGCAAGTCTGGCTCTAAGGAGTAGAATCAAATGACCCTCTCATCTGGGAGGATGTCTGGACAGAGAGAGCAATCATGAAACAAATGGAAGAAAAATGGAGATCTATCAGCAACGCAGCTACAGTGGTGTGGTGTGTGTGTGTGTGTGTGTGTGTGTGTGTGTGTGTGTGCGCGCGCGTGCGCACGCTCGCACGTGTGTTTATTGTTGCACTTCTTCAATACTGTCCTGTAGGTGACTTTCTGTGCCTCGCGTTCTTCTGGGCTCTTCATCCTGACTCCCGTTCTTGGGTACCACCTAGATCTAGTATTAGCCCAGCTTTCTCTCTCCCAAATTAAATTCACCAATTCTGTGTCTCATTAGGCTTATTTATGACATGATCAGTGACCTCACCTATAGAATTAAACTAGGTTATGGCTTTAAAGGCTGGTTAATGGCTCAATGTACAGCCCCTCCTGGATCATGCACAGGATTTGATCACAGCTTCTAATGACTTAGTTCAAGGACATTGTATATGGCAAGAATTGTAAGCAATAAGCCAGGCCTGTGAGGGCAATATCACTGGTCAAATGGATTTCTCAGGTCTCTAACTTACGCTATGTAAATACCATCTATTCTGTCTGATTTAAGACTGACTGATAAACTATAGGTTTCCAACAAAATCTTATTATTAGATAAATAACAAATACGTTGTTAATATAAGTGTGTCCTACATACTTCATAGACGTGTCTCTACTAAAAAAAAGAAAAAGAAGCTGTTTGTTTGAAGTTCAAATCTATGTGGATTTCTGCCTTTTCATTTCCTAAATGTGGTAACTTCAGCTTAAATCAAGATCAATCATACTGAGAAGTAGCATTCCAAAGTGACTGTTGGACATATTCTCCTTGTGACACTTGCATGTGACTGACCTATAGTACTGTGCTGCTGAAGGAATGAGCAGGCAGTGAATGAGAAGGCAGCTAGGGGAGAAAGAAAAGTCCTCCATCGTGAGTCTGGTCTTAGTCACTTTTATCTGACATAAAAATAATGTTATAGGCCTCTCCAGAAAATAAATTTAATCCTATTTTTTTCTCACCACCACTACCCCCCAATATGGTATTCTATTCGGTTCTTCTCTTTGGTAAATGAAAATACAGTACATTTTGGCAAATGGCAGGCCTTGTGTTCTCCAAGAGTGATCTGGGCCTCAGAAGTCATATGACAAGTAAACAGAAAGGCAGGCTGAGGGCGCAGCCAGGCCATTGCACAGATGTAATTAAGTGCCAAGCACGGACCCCAGGAGTGGCATGGGAAGAGTTCCATGACCAAAAAAATATTAGGGAACTGAAGTGAGGAATGTTTACAAGCCTAATTAGAAACTTGCACAACTTTAGAATTTAAAATTTTGCCAGCTTCAGGCAACTTTGTGGACTGATGCTATGAATGCCAAATTGGACCCAAGCGAACAGGTGGCACCGAACTCTGGATTCTAGTCAATCCAGTCCAATGGATAAGGCATCTTTTAATATACTAAAGTAGATAGAATGACAAAACTAGAGCATCAACAATGGCCTGGCTCATTTACTATCAAGCTAAGGAATGGGAACTCTGGAAATGAAACCGCAGAATGATAATAATAGCAGTAACAATGGTGATGGTAATGAAAAAAAAAATAGAAAATGTTACGGAGAGTTTATTGTGAGCCAGGTACTGCTCTGTGCACTTTATGTGAATTGATTCATTTAATCCCAACAACAACCCTGTCGTCTGCCACATTTTATGAGACACAGAGAGATCCCATTGACTTGCCAAGATTAGCACAACTATTGAATAATAAATCAGAAAACCAAACATAGATATTCAGGTACCAAAGCACACATGTTTAACCTATATGCTCTGCTACTGCTCTAATCTGTTTTGGAAGAGATTTTTCCTATAGACGGATTGAGTCCATCCCACCATCTCATCCCAGGACTTGGTGGGGGTACCCATTTGCTAAATAGAAGTAAAGGTTAAGGAGCCCTGGCGACATCAGCATCACAGTGCTCTAAGGAAATAAACTAATAACTACTAGGCTCATGAGATTATCCCTGGACTAAGACTTTAGGATGTGGCTTAGGTTTCTATGGTGGACACTAGAGTGATCACATACATCTGATGACTCTTTGGAACTTAGAAGATACCTTAGATATCACCTCAGATTAATCTTTGAAACCCAACTTAAACAACACCTCCTCTATGAGGCCTTCTCCATTTTCCTAGATGGCATCATTTGTTCCTCTGGGTTTCAAATGTGCCCTTTTTCTCTATTACTGTGTCTTTACATATTTGTCTCTCACACAAGAATGTAAGCATTTTGATAGAGCTTATTTTTGTTTCTATTTATATCTGACATACATTACCCCCAAACACACACATTCAGCATTTGGGAAACAAATAAATCTAACCTGATCTGACATTTTACATACAAGAAGGCAAATATCCAAGAGGGAAGTAGTTTACCTAAGGTCAGACAGCTGCTTAAGGCTCTGGATTTGACTTCCCAGATCCACAAAAACAGGGCATGGTGACACCTGTCTATAATCCTAGCATTCTAGAGACTGAGAAAGGGGGATTTCCATGAGTTTGAGACCAGCCTGGGCTCCATAGTGAGTTCAGGATCAGCCTAAACTACAGGGCAAGACCCTGTCTCAGAAAAAAAAAAAAATTATCTGGGAAACAGTCACCCTTACTCCTGTCCCCACACCTACTATCCTACGTTGGGGATCACTTTTTCCGTCCTCAATATAAACTACCATACGTAGACACTGATTTTCAGAATATTACATTTTTTATAACCCAGGACTCCACTTCCCTTTGTTTCCTACTCAGTAGTGTATCTACTGCATGCCAAACATTGTATTAAAACATTTTTTGTATTTTACTTCATCTCATCTGCACAATAACCCCTGGTGGGGGGCAGTGCTTTTGCTTCCATCTTGCAGGTGGGGATTCGAAGGCCGTAAATTAGCAAGTGATGCACCTGGAATTTGAACCCACACAGTCTAACATTAAGGCTCATAGTATTAGTCTTTACTTGATGCCCTCTGAAATATCAGCCATACTGTTGCCAGAGTGCTTTTTCTAAAAGCATGTCATTATTGAGTCCCAAGAGCTGTGTTTTTGGATACAGTAGCAACTAGATGCATGTGACTCTGTAAATATAACCTTAAATGAATTATAATGGAAAGAAATTTAAAATGTAGTACCTCTGTCTCACCAGATACATTTCAGATGTTCAAAAGCTGCATGGAAGTAGTGACTAGAATGTTGGGGAATGCAAGTAAAAGCCATTTTCCTCATCGTAGAAATTTTTATTGGACAATTCTACTTTAGAGACTTGAGACTGAGCTCAGCTGCCTGGCATTTCAAGGGTTCTGCAGTCTGGTTCTTATCAACTTTTTAGCCAAAAGACACAAAATGGGACGTAGTAATTGAAGCTACAGAAAGTGGTTGTGTGGGAGGGCCTGGTATGCTAATGGAGTGAGGCCTCATTCTACAAGAAATGGTCCATTTCCTCCCTCACAATGCAGTCTCTGTATATTAAGACCTCACTTAAACTTGCCTCTCAGGTCTTAAGATCATATCACCCTGTTAACTGGGTGCTCCTCAGCAGTGACAGGAAGAATATTAATGCTTACACAAAAGATCTCACGTTCAAAATGGAATCAAAGGATGGGTGCTCAAATCACAGCCATGCTAATTATTAGTTATGCACTATTAACACTCTCACTTAGCATCATGGAACCTATTTGCGTATCTATAAAACAGAGCCAATAATACTTGTTCTCCAGATTTTGGTGACAAGGAAGATAATGAGGAAAGTGAGACAATGGTCTGAGCTGGGCCCTAGACTTCAGCAATCCCTGTGTGATTCTAAAACAGTTAAGAATGAAACTCATTGAACTGATGATCATTGAGGTCCATTCCAGCTTTGAAATTCAAATTTTGATCTATAATAAGAAGAGTCAGCAGTCAATTTTGGGCAAATATTTACCTAGGTCCCAGAAGCAGGTTGCGCTCTTCAGGAGCAAGCACTATTTCAGCCATCATAGATTGCTCAGATTTACAGGTAAAGCAACCTCTTTGAGAGTGCAGGGTCAGTGTCGGCTTATCATCAGGTGACATATGTACCCAGAACCCGAGGCCAGCACTACAGCACCAGTTAGTTTTACTATCCTCAAAATGAGTCATTTAAATGAACCAACAGATACGGAGTTTGGAAATTGGCTCAAAGGTTTTTCCCATCTCATGAAATTGCTTTATTTCAAGCAACCGGGGATTTCAGAACAGCAGGCAGATGGAAGTACAGAGGTATGCAAGGTGAAAAGCGTTGAGAGGAGCTGGCAGAGGAAGAGAGAAGTGGGAAGGGGATGTTCTAGCTAAATCCGATAGCATTCTCTCAAGCCCCAGTTGAATAACACCGCAAACTGACTTCCCAGCATCTTAATCTTCCAGAGACTTTATTACTCGGGCTTTCTTGAATGTCACAATACGTGGGGACCTGGCATGCCACCTCAAGCCTCAGGAAACCTTCACTATCTCCTTAAATCGCCACCCAAAAGATAAACTAATGCTCAACCCGATGCCATATTGTTACTTATATTTTGCTTTATATTCACTCCATGAAAATCACGAATTCCTATAGGGTGCATGGAAAGGTACTTAACTGAAATTACTCGATGAATCACAGTGCCCTATTCCCAGCCGTGTGTAAAACTGAAAGTTTGCAGGATTGCTAGTATTGTAGCTCCACCTTGCATCTGGAGAAAAGAATCAAGGATCAGGAGCTCTTCACAAATGGATTTTATATTTCTGAAAAGATTTCCCAGGGCAAATTCGTCATCACTACCATGATCCTCATTCATAACACATTCCTGAGTTCATCTTGAAAACACAAGCCAGGGGTTTGTTTTATTTTCTTAAATTTTTCCCATAATCATTATTTTTATTAGTGTTTGTGATACACAGCAAGTACAGCCAACTTGAGGAACTGGCACATGTACATAATGCATATTAATCATTTGCCCTCCCCTTCTCCCCATTCTCTGGCCTCTTTCTACCCCAGATCTTTTTCCCATCTTCACAGACTTCACCTCCTTTATTCCTATTGGTTGTCTTTTATTTTGCTCTTTACATTATTAATATTTTGGGTTTCTCATATAAGCAAAACACAGAAAGTTAAATAAGTCATGCAGACATTTCTTCCTACTGCTATCTTCTCACTCTACATGTTTGATTGTTGCCCTTTAAACTACACCAAAAATAGCAAATCTTTTGTGCTTGGGGATTCAACTCAACTGGTTCCATAGCAAGAAGCCAAATTAAATATGTTTGCTCTTTTAGTATTAAAAATAAGGCAGCTAAGAATTAGTCTATCAAAATTTCCAAAGAGTTGATTGTTCCGATTAACAGAATCTTCTGATAAATGTTTGAGCTGAAACTATAATAATGTCGAAATAACTCATTTAATTAAATCCACTTTTGGCAAATGTTCTGAAATGTCTAGTTCCATATTCCAACTTTTAAATCTTTGTTTCATTTTGAGGCTCCTGAAAGGACTTTGTTCTATCATTTTAAAAGTGCATTCTTAGTGTTCAGATTAGAAATGATGATAGATAAGCATATAATATGACCCAAGCTCAGGACACAGTTTTAATGGAATTTCCAATCCGAGAGGGGTTTGTGTGTTGTTTCTTTTGAGTCGGTGATATGGGATGAGGACAATCCGATTCATTGAAGGTTCTGGTTGCATGAACTGACTATCATGATTCTTTCAACTTTGCCTTGAAATGCTAAGGGACTTGCCCATGGCTGATATTGGTCAAATATTTGAAATCTCATTCTAGTGTTCTTATCAGTATACGATGTTGTGACTGGCAAGTCAATTCTATTTTCACTATATGTGTGTTGAGTTCCTCTCATGCTGACCACACTGGCCCAGCTTAATCTCGCCACAGTAGGAGTAATATCTGAATATACACTCAACTTTGTAGCACTCAGAGTAGATTAGGTGAAAGTCATGGCTAACATAACAGTTGCCATAATAACATCCTCAAGTGCCCCAGCTGAGAGCCATTTATTTTGCATATTATAATCTTGGCATACTAAATGCTCATTTACATCCTTGTGTTGAGGACACTTGTACGTGGATCATTTTCTGTGGGGATAAATACCCTTCAGAAAGGTTTTAATGTCTCTAACAATACACTGCTGTAGTTCTGAATGACTCAAGAATGTTAATATATGAAAAGAAAGGTAAATTTGTATTCTGAGATTATCTGTTTGTCCTTTAGGTAAAAAAAAAAAAGAAATATCTTTGTTGATTTTATGGAGTTGGTAGGGTCCTGACCCCACTTTACAGAAGGGAGACCTGATGTTCAGCTATGTTGTCATGGTATCCATGACAACATATGATATCATGGCATATCCTTTTCTCCTATGACACCAGAAAAGCTTACTTACCTTTAGAGTGCTCCCAGAGCTTATTACAGTTACAATTTGCCTGGCTTCATGCCAGACATACTGAATGTCCTGCCCTACCAACTTTATATGATTATCATCATCAGCTGATACAATTTTATTACCAAAATTGAAGAAATCAAAATACATGAAAAGAACAACTGCTTAAAGCAACAATTTTATAATCACCTACTCCGGAATAGGCACCATACTCAATGTGAAAGGTTGAGCAGAAATCGGGACACACACGATGCTGAGGGCCCAGACTTGGACACTGGAGTGGATACAAGCTAGTTGGTTGCATACGCCAATGGTTCGCTAACTCTGACATGCATTAGCATCATCAGGAGGGCTTGTTAGAACTCCAATTACTGAGCTCCAGATTTTCTGCTTCAGTAAGTCAATAGGAGGAGCCCCAAGAATCTGCATTCTAAACAAGTTTCCCGGTGACGCTAATGATTTTACTGCCAGGAACATCTTTTGAGGACCACTAGCCTAGGTATTATTCAAACTCTTATGGATACATTAAGGTTTAAAAAGACACTTCAAAATGCGCATGTGAAAGAAAGTTGAAACAAAAGCAAACAGTACTGCACAATACTCCATTGTTTCCCCTGGCCCCTTCCCTTTCTCTTGCTTCCGTTCACCTCTGTACAGAAATCTTCCTGACATCTGAAAAACAACCCCAATTTCTTACCACAAATGCACTGGCTGGCACCATTTCAAATGGAAATGTTTGCTTCTTTAATCACCTGGCTTCTCTAGAACTAGAAAAACGTGCTTTTGAGTCCAGAAAGAGGTAGAAAAGAGGACATTTCCTTTCTCAATATATAAGGTAGGGCTTCTCAGTCTCATCTCCAGATGAATAGCAGCTGAGTCACTTGGGTTATTTATTAAGAATGGAATTATGGAAATCCACCATACTCTGGGTGAATCAAAATTTCCAGGAGGCCTGGAAATCAGAAGTCTTCCATGCCTTATGTGATTGGGCTTTTCGGAAACACAATAATGTCAGAGAACCCCTAGTCTTTTCACCTGATTTGATAGCTGTAAGCCTGTCAGTGGTTTGGTTTGGTTTGGTTTTATTTGTGCCCTTTGGCTCATTGTCAAATTACACCAGAAGTTTGATTTGTACAAGGACACTAAGGAAGGTCTCATTTTTCGTAACTAGCCACCATTCTCCCTTTCCTAGATCTACATATCCCATAAGTAACCCTGAGGGACGAGGAGAAGCACCACCTTGCCACATGACATCTCACCCCAATCCACGTGATTCCATCTGCCTGGGACACTTCTCAAGTGGCTACGGCACACACCTCCAAATACCTAACAAATTCCACCTCGGGAGAGAAAGATTCTTTTTTAAAAGATACTTTTTTAAATTTTACTTTCTCTCTGTGTTTTAAAATTTTTATCGCTGCTGTTTCTTCATGACATATTCTGGGGAAAGTTCAAAGCTGTTTATTTTCTATACTGGCTTTGGTCTTTTTCTAATGTTCCGAGAAATGCCATATCTGATATTGAAATGATACACTAAGATATAAGAGAAAAGAGACATTGAGAGAGAGAGAGAGAGAGAGAGAGAGAGAGAGAGAGAGCAAGAAAAAAACGTGAGGAGGAAAATAACCAAGTGCAACACTGACTAGAAAGATGTCAAACACAAAGGTTGGCACTGTCCTTCCGCTGCACTAAACTATCGTCAGCTCATTGTTCAGGATGCGCCCCTTCCTGCCTTCCTACAGTGGGGAACACTTTGAAAGCTGAAGGATGACATACAGTCTTTTCACGTGATTTTATAGCTTTAAGCCCGTCAGTGGTTTGGTTTGGTTTTATTTGTGCCCTTTGGTCACTGTCAAATTGCAGCAAATATGTATTTTGTGTCTCTCGAGATAGTTACATTATGCCTTGTGTTTTCTCGTTATAAGCTTCTCAACACTATTCTACATGAGATAGATTATCTAATGAAGGTCAGAAAACACTTTAAGAGCATAGACTGCTACAATACAGAATCCAGCCACCACATGTGATTCTCAGCTTTAATTGCCTTCCTAATTTTCTCTCTGCATTCTTCTCTTCAGAAAGAATGTGCGCTTCTGTGTGTATGTGCATATATGCATAAGAGTATATATCTGAAAAATGTATTTGCACTAGACATCATACTCATGTCCTCAATTTATATACCACAGTCACTTTTGTAATTCTGCAGAAGGTCATATATAATGCTCCTTTTTGCATTACTTTCAGAATCATGCAAATGTTACTGACAGCTTAAATAAAATTTGTGAAAGTAATAAAAAGTCATTTCCATAATAGTTCCAAAATGGAGCCGGAGATTTTGAAGGCAGTCAATTCCCAGATGGGTTTGATGAGCACCCAAAACCTTTCTCTGAACCAAAACACCTCCTCTGATATGTCTGCCACTATCAAAATCCAACTGTCATAACCAAAAGGGTCACCTTTGAGGCTAGCATATGAGAGAACTCTAGCATAAGTCAAAGCTTGAACACTTTTTAAGTATTTATTCATTTGACTTCTATCGCTTTTCAAGGCCCTGAAGGAATAGAATATATAACAGGTTCATCTCTGTTTTTTTTTTTTTTTCAGCAGGCAGGAATAAGGCATACTAGCACAGCAGGCTGGCAAGGACAAAACATCTGAGGAAGAAGCACAAAATAACTGGGAACTAAACCGAAGTTCCTATGGGCCTAGTGATATGTACCTATTAGGATCATATTGGGCTGCAAGTAACAAAAAATTATCAGTGGATTAAGTCAATCAGGATTTTTAAATAATGAAAGCCTCCAATTAGGCAGTTATACACTGATTCTGCTGCTATCATAAATGGCATCAAAGACCTCAGTTCATCATTTCTACTTCCCTATCCCTAGCATACTGGCTTTCGGTTGCATGCTTGTTACCTCATGGTCAGAAGATGGCTGTGACATCCATGCTCCTAAGAGGCAGGAAAATTAAGAAAGAGCAATACCAAGCACATCTGTTTCCTTTTATAAGGAAAACAATAACTTTGGCAGCTCTAAGTAGACTTTCATTTACATGTCATTGGCCGGAACTACATTGCATTCTCCACCTACTCAACACTATTTGCAAGGGAGACTGGGAAAGGGTGTATTTAGCTGGGCACATTGCCACCTTAAACAAAACCAGGATTGTGCTAGCAAAGAAGAAAACTGATATTGGGTAGGCAATAAACAATGCCTGCCAAAGACCAAAGAAGAATTTGGCTGCTATAACTCATTTCAATAAATATTCATCGGGTACCTACTACGTGCCAAACACTGTGTCACATGCTTAGAGATCTGGCTTTTGCTTTAAGCTAAGTAGAATTCAAAGAATTAAGCTTCTCAAGAGAAATAATTTACCGAAACAAACATCCATCTATGTGTCTAGTTGTATTTTGTTCCCAGCCACCAAGCCTCATTGAATTTTGAAAATGTAATTTTTCAGATACTTTAGGGTAGAGCCTCAACATCAGTAACTTGTTCCATATATAGACTTTCACAAAGAAAGACCTTTGTTTTTAGCTATCAGGGTCATTTTTAAAAACTGTGCATCAGAGTTATTTTATACATGCAAATCCCTTTCTGCCTTTTAATTGGATTTGTGCCTGAATGTACTGCAAATTGGTGTGAAGATGGACTATAGAATAGATTCCAGCTCCGGACACCAATACAGTGGCACAGGTGCTTTGGGTGCCAGCTCACCTGCACACGTTTATTTTCACACAATTTCCAATCATCCTACTTGCTGACTGGTCAGTACAAAAGATTCCTTATAACGTGAGAATGAGATATGAAGACCTTTGCTCTCACCCTACCCGCTCCCAAAAAATCAGGGTCAAAATGATTAAAAAAATATAAAATGATTTCTACAAATGGTTTGTTCCTAAGGATTGTCTCCCCAAGGAAAGATGGTTCTCAGGAAAGACAGAGTCTTTGCTGCTTTGATATGGATGAGACCAAGCAGGAAATCCCTGCAGTGTGAAACCCAGGCTCAGTAGTACTGTTTTTAGTCAGAATGACAAAGATTTTGGGGAAGTCAGGGAGTAGCCAGGAGGATCACATTGCATAATCCTTCAAAATCAAACTTTCTGCAAGCTGGCACCAATGGCCTACAAATGTGATTTCAGAAGGAATTTCGTGACCAAACATTCCTTTTTCCTTCGCCTCTTGTGGTGAAAATCTCATTAATGCTCTTTCCTAAGGGCTTTTTGGTAATAGACATACTCCATTCTCAAGGAAGGATAATATGTTATCTAGGATGAGTTTGCCTGGTTGGCCTATTGTCATTCAGAAGAGATCATGGCCCAAAGACTGCAATGCCCTTTGGTAGGGCTTTGTTGCTGCTGTCCTTGGTGTTGCTGCTGCTTCCACTGCCACTGATGCTTCTTACTAATTTTTATATTTCTTTTTTTCATAATTACTTTTATTAGCATATATTTGTAATACATACTAATTACCTTCACCTGTGGGAATTGGTGCATACACATATAGTATCTTTATCACTTTTGTGTCCCCTGTCCCTCAGGTCCTTCTGTCTCCCACCATCTCCAGCTCCCTTTCCTGTCTCCACCTACCTGTTTTCTATAATCTGTTTTTTATTTGTCTCTTCCAATTATTTATATTTTGTGTTGTTAATATAAGAGAAACCATACAATATTTAACCTCCTGCATCTGACTTATTACCCTTAGCATTATGGTTGTTGTTTGCGGGGGGGAGGTAGCAAAGTGATGGTTTATAGTTGAGGAATCAGGCAGAGCTCAATGAAATAGCCCAGGAGAAAGTTAAATCTAAGTAAAGAGCAGGTGGCCTCTGGACTCCTGGGAACAGAAGCTATATAAAGAGAAGCAGGAAAGTGGCAGGGCTCTGACATGAATCAGACAAGTCAGATAACTGCCCTTGACAATGTCCTGTTTGAGTCAACAGGGTATACCTGGACTGGGATATTTAGGCACGTGAATCAGAGTCGCGAAGAACCCAGTATAATGCCACACAGACACTTACAGAAAATATGTAGTAAATCCTTGCCATGAGAGATTTCATAAGAAAGTCTGAGAGAGAGAATAAGGTTAATGAAAGGACAAAATTTTAGTGGAATAAATAAAAATTTTATTTATACTTTGTCATTCGCTTGCCCATAACTGATACGTAACCCAGAGACAAAAAGTAAAAAAAAAAAAAAAAAGACTGTCTTGACATCATCTGATTTCTGACTTTTCAAGTTCTTAAGCCAATACTCCCTTTTTCGTCCAAATCTATTTAACTTAATTTTTTGTCTCTTGTATTCAGAAAAAGACCTTAAAAATATTTTATTGGTTGTTTATTGTGGACAATGCACTGGTTAAGTGATTGTCTAATGTACATAGTTTAATCAAATTGAGTACTCTATGAATATTTGAAAAACAAAGAAACTGAGAAAAAGAATGTTTAAATAATCTAGTGCCTCACGCAGCTAACAAGTAGCAGAACTGAAAAGTAAACTCCTGCAGTCTGACTCTGACTATGTGCTTCTAGCAACTCTACTAATCTTTGATGGACACATAAACAAAATAAAAACATGGCACAAGTCAGCAGCAAACAGTGAAAACGAAAGGCAACTGAATTCCAAGTATTCCCTTTCATGAGGGATCTGATGGAAGTTACAGTTACCCTGTTGTATTTCTAAGAAGTCGGTTGCTAAACAGATGAATATTTGTTTGGAGGTATCTGACTGTTGGTAAACCAGTATTTCTGATACCATGAGGCTTTGCCTCTCCAAGGAGGAGCCAACTAGTACTGTAGAATCTCTCTGTAGGATTTCCTGTACCCAAAGAGACTCACTTCCAAATAGGAAAAGGAAGAAGATATAATGAAGACATCTATCTCTGTGACTACTGCTGGGATTACTTCTTAGAACAGGAAATCAATCAGTAGCCTCACATCCTGGGAAACACCATGCTACAATTCACAAAGCCAACATCAATTGAAGAAAGCTTGCTTCTGATTCTTACATGACTGCAGCCTCTTCCTATAGAGTCTGTCATCATCCTTACTGGCTTTCAGTCAGTTCCTGGAGAATTATCTTTTCCGGAAGCACCCTACAAAAAATTAATTTCTGTAACTTTATTGAGGAGGAAGACATTGTGCGTTTTTGAAATTTTTTTATTTTATGTTTCAATGTACACAAAAGCCTACCTGGTGGAGTAACAACCAGCCAAAAATGTCTATCCAATTATAACCTAAACAGGTACAGATTACAAATTGCTTTCATTGTTTTCAGAACTATTAGGAGATCCGTTAATAACTTCCAGCTGATTTGCATCTAGGATCATATCTCTGCATAGATCACATACAAATACTGTGTTAAATAATTTCATATTGAAAACAAAAGCAAAGCTTAATCTTTACTTAAGAGGCAAACAATAATTTTAGCAGCCTTGTGAACGGGCCCTGTTTCCTATTCATTAATGTCTATGAATGTTTGCTAGTTTTTAGAGATTCAATGATTAGATTAGAAAGATAGGAGATATGTAAATTTTAAAAAATCAATCACTATTCGTAGCTCTATTTCGAAATACATTCTGCATGGCACAGTAGATCTTCTCCATGAGACTACTTTATAACAAGCATTCTGCATATTTTATAATTATGTGCCATGCCAGCAGAGAGCAATTGGATTTATTGTGCATTTGGTCCCCTAGAATCAGAGTTGTGCCTCATAGCACCTATTATAACAAATGGTACAGAGAGATTCTTTATGTTGCAGGATGCTGAGCTGGATATTTAACTAACATACCCTGGAAGTGTTCTGAATTACGGTCATCCGCAAGAGGGGCATGACCTAAACTACACTATGATTTAAGTGGCATGGCCCATCGCTGGAGCTAGCCCTTCACTGACTCAGAATTAGGATCTGTAAAAATGAGAACAAATAATTGTTCCAATAAAATCCCAGTCGAGCGAGACTGAGCATTGGTTCATGACTGGGGTTTTGCCACACTCCAGTCTTTGGATTGGAGGAAGCAAATCACATATGCATACATGCAAGGCTCATGTTACTATATTTTTCAATCAAGAGCATAATTGGTAGAATTTTAGGAGGGCCCAATCTCCTGTGCCTCTTTTCTTTCTCTATCATGTCCATTTTTGGAATGTAACCACTAAGATTAGCAATATATGGGTAGAATAAAATGCATTCTTTCTCTGACAGAAAAGGTATTCTGCAAATGGGGTGATACGTCTCCCACTTTTACCTCACAACAAATGGAGAATAACCTTTGGGTTTCCACCATATATGTAGGAGATTAAAGCATGTTTTATTTAACATGTGCTAAATGATTGATAATTGATTTTTATACCATTTTTGCTTTGCAACCTGTCGTCCACAAATAACATCCTTGGTTCTGAATGCTAACACTGTATTCTTAACTCTAATTTGGAAATCTCAGAGCAGTGTGGCAGCTTCCACCAATGTCCCACAACAAGATCCATAAAGGACAGTGTAGATTTCAAAACTCCTGACTTCTGGTCCTGTGTTCTTACCACTGAACTTTACTGTCTATAGTCTATGCCGCTTGCTGCTGCTGAATTTACTTTGAGAGAAATATTTAAATTAATACCTAGGATGTTCTTTTCTCACCCGATGTTCATCAATCAAACCTGTTCTTTTCCCCTTTTATGTTACCAGCACTCTCCCGATTTCCACCCAAGTTCCATCTACCATATAAATGCCCGTGTCTCCTGCTGTCGCTCTGGAGGTGAAAAATCCACATCATCCCTCAGAAATCACTTTGACACAACAATTATGCCAATAATAACAGCGGAAAATACACCGTTAAGTGAATCAGCAAATCTAAATGGCCTTAATTGGCTTTACTAATTCTTTCACACAAATAAATAATTATGCTACTTTCCTTCCAAATTTCAATTTGGACTTGCAATGTCCACTTAGTTCACTGGAACAGAAAGTGGAAGCCTTTGCCAAAATTGACAGTCCACTGGATGGTGTGAAGCTGTACTCTGCACTCATCTTACACCGTTTATGGTAACTGTTAACATAAGGCCTTGTGGGTAGCAAGGTTTTCACGAAGGTTTTTTAAATGAGCGATTGTTCATGGCCAGTTCCTAATTTCCATATTATCTCCTGAGAAGAAAATGCTCAATTTCACCTTATGTAGTGATGTGTACCCCGGTTGTCACCAGAACAATATAGAATCTATTCTAAATCGTCTAGTTCCCATCGCACTCATGATGAAGAACAAATGCATTGGGTTACTGAGAGAAGGCTTTTGGAAAACACAATAATGTATAAGTTACTAATCATGATTTGGGGAAGTATAGAAAAGTGGTAACGGCAGATAATATTTATTAAGTGCTTACTATCAGCCAAGGCCCTGGGTTATACTTGTTCATATTTTATCCCATTTAATCTTCACAGTAGCTCAATAAGGCAGGTACTGTATTGTGGCTAAAATCTCCAGCTTCAAACTCAGACGGTCTGTACTTGGATCTGGACTTTGCTATTTACTGGCTACGTGATCTTGAGCAAGATGTTTACTTTCGTCATCTATAAAATGGAGATAGCCGTAACACTTATTTCACAAGTTAGCTACCTATGAGATTGTGAGAGTTAATATGTTCAAAACACTTAGAACAATGCTCAACACACAATACCCATCCAATATTGATCAGATGTTGCTTTTATTTTCATTTTTTCAATGAGGAAAATCGCGCACAGGGAAGTCAAATAAAACAACTTCCCAAAGTCACACAGCTATTAAATAGTAGAGCTATGCTTTGATCCCTGCTTTGTTTGATACTGCGTTTCTAGTCCTACCTCTGTGCTGTATAACTTTTAAAATGTGCCTAAAGAGGAAAAAGAAGAAACCAATTTTAAATTCAAACTTTTCTAATCCGAATTCAATCCTACTCTGGGTTCTGGGATCACACAAGAATCAGACAATTAGCTCAATATGTTGCACTTTTGTATCTTCATATGTGATTTCCAGCAGGTTCGCTATTTGTGAAGTTTGAATTGTCTTCTGGCAATTGGGATGGCTTTGCTCAACAATTGAGGCTTTTCTGTCTGGCTAAGCCAGAGACAGGGGCTTTCTACAGGGCTGCCAAGAGGAAAGGATAAAGCCTGTGCTAAAAACCTACAAGTTTATGTAGCACCCATGGGCCCATAATTTAATATACAGGACTTCTGAGCAAAGCACACTTCCAAATGACAGATTGGACATTTAGGGTAGTATAGAGTCAATTTTAGACAAAAAAAATCAACAAAAAAATTTGGTTCTTTCTAAATATTAGGTCTTGTTCAAATAAAATATGTTCGGTGTTAAAATTTTTGGTTAAGCTCTGCTCTGTGTCGCCTGAATCCATCAGTGCACTTCTCTGGGCCTCAGTTTCCTTCTAGAGATAATAACAGTCCTCTCCATCCCAGTATTACTAGGGGTCATTAGATGGGGCTGTTACTCTGTCTGTTCTGAGCCACAGAAGCAACTGGCCCATATACTCCCAATTCTGACGTCTTTCCCTACAAGTCAGAAGATCCCATTCAGGGTTTAATTTCATGATAAGGTCAAAGAAAGTCCATGAGGGTAGTGATTGAAAAGGTCATGTCTTCCCCTTAGGCAACTCCATTCATTTTCTAAGCCTTAAAGTACAAGGGTCCAGTGTTGCACACCCCACAAAGTATTTCCTTTTTGTGATCTGGGCTCCCAGGAACAATTTCAAACTCAAGTTTCGAAGAATAAAAATTTCACTGCCAATCTTTTTACTATTTCACCACCCCGGAAGTGTTTCCGGTTACTTTTAAAGACTAGTGAAAATTTCTTTAAAAAATCAAATTCATCACAATGCACTTAGATCTTATTCAGGTATGTACTTTGGCACTTTGAGGGAAAAGTTGGCAGCAGAATCTAGCAAAAGTATGTCCAAGCTACTGACCAATGACATGGAAAAGCAGAATTAGTAGTGATAAGGATCCAGATTTGTTATTGACTAAACCAAAAAGTCATAAAATCACTCACTTGTTTTCAAAGTATTGTTTCTGGTCCAGATTGGTTTATTTTGCCCTAGCCAGATACCATCCAAAGAAATGAAAGAATATGTCTGACAAATATTTGTCAAATTGGTTTGGGTGACAGTGGGATATATAACAGGAGGGGATGGTAAGGTGAATTGAAATATATAATTTATCCATATGACATCCAGTACATCTATTGCTGGGAGTAGTGTGTCATCCATTAATGAGAATCACATGTTTTATCTTTAAACATTTTAAGGAAAGTATATCTGGGAAGGAGCTGTGGTTAAATGGTTCATCTCTTTCCCTGAAGCTCCCACTCCACTTCATGTTTTGCTTTGTTACTAATTTTGGGCAGGGTAAGTACTGTTCCAGTGTCACTCTGAAGTAGACTCAGGTCCTCTAACCCTACAGTCCAGATCGCTCTACCCCAACATCTAACTTGCATACCCCAGAAGCATCCTGGACAAATTCAAAGGTTTTTTTTTCCTGTGGGGAGAATCTTCCTCCATCCCAAAAGGCACTAGTTTTAGTGCCAAGTCCAAGGAGAATCGAATGAAGGCACACCATGTGTCTGCCCCAATTTCAAGCTCCAAAATAACATTCAGCTTTCTTTTTATAGTAAAATCTCAATCACCCAGTCTAATGGGTCACAATCGTCAAACAGCCAGAATTTCTGTCCAGATATTTTAGAAAAAAAAAGTGATTAGAAAAATATCAGGGGATACCAGGAATTCGGTAAAAGTAACAGCTTCCCTGGGCTGCCCCACGGTGGTGCACATTCAGCTGATTGCCTCCAGTTTGACTTCTATAGTCCTGCCCAGTGAGGGCCAATGTTCAGAATGATGACGATAAATGAGATACAGGGAAATGCTTGGGCAGTACACATATTCAGGTGGCATTTATGAAGAAAGGAAAGTAGACTTGCATGCTTTAGAGACAAAATAGTATTTCAATACCATGAACAGTGAAAGGACTTTCTGTTTAACATTGACATATCATATATGATGCTGGAAGACATTTTTTCCTTCCTCTTCCCTTTACAATTCTGTCACATCACCCTCTGATGTGTGTGTGTGTGTGTGTGTGTGTGTGTGTGTGTGTGTGTGTGTGTGTAAAGGTTAGACTGGATGATATATAAGGTCCCCTGAATTCTGAAGTGCTAAGATTATATTATCTCAATGATTTTTTGCAAGGCCTCCTTCACCTAAGCACAATTCTAACAGAACCTACCTCGAATGAAAACAGGTCCATCACATCATTTTTTTTCACTCAGTGACACTGAAATACCAAAGGCCAGGGAGTATTGTCAGGACTATTAGCACTAGTTGACTGAGGACAGTAGTTTCCTGACCCCGTCTGTGACAGGCTACCAGAGCCCCTGTGATGTTTACCTTCCAGAGGGCTGATAAGACAACTCCCATGTAATTAAGGATGGAAGCCCATTTGACAAGAATAGAGTAGTGGTTTGAGGAATTAAATAAGGATACTTTGGCAACTGCATCCAAAAGCCATAGTGGCCTGAGGCTACATTGAAATTAAGTTTGTATTATTAATTTAAAGGCAAGAAGAGTGTCTTAAAATGAATCAGATAAAAAATACAGAGATGGTTTTAGTTACTGTCAGTAATACCACAAACACTCTTTGGATTTGGTGGCAGTCTTAACAAAAATATTTTATCTTAAAATTTTATTTGCCAACGATCAGAAGGTTCAAAATGAAGGTCCTCTCTTTCCACAATCAGGGAAAATGACAAAAAAAAAACCAACCTTCAAAGCTTTATAACGTGAAATATTTCTAAGAACACATGTCTCCCCTTAGAGACAGCACCTGGATGTTTCCTCCCCACCAGAAAGAATTGCTCTAGTTGCTTGCCTGAGTGACATTTCTTAAACTTAAGACTTAGATTGTAGGAGTCTAGGAAATACTTATTTTCAAATCAAGTTTATGCCATCTGACCTCATTTTGAACCTATACCCACCCAAATACAAAGTGAAATTCTGCCGCTGATCCTCATTGCTAGACAGTGACCTGTTCCATTTACCAAAGAATGCAACGCCAAGGCTTAGGAACTAGCAAAATAAAGTAAAACAGCAAATAACAAAAGACTATGAAATCAGACAAAAATGACTGCATAATAACTGTATTATCTGTGTAAGTTATGTGTCCCAAAAGTATGAATTTTCTACACAGATCCAAAAGATACTTCTTCTGCCAAAAATAAAAACCAAGATCTTGGAAACTCTATTTCCTGGATTGCCTTTGTCCAGTTATAAAGGATTGTTATCTACAATGCCAATATTGCATTTGGGTTTAAAATTAGCATCCAGTTTTTTTCAATTTTTTATTATCTCAACATTCTATGTATTTTCCACTCACCATTTAAAACTGGCAACCACCCTTCTTACACAGGCATATTTGAGGGAGGGCAATACCATATGAGTCAGTATTTTTTATAAACCTAAGAAATGAAGACAAAGACAGTTGAGAGTTCAGAGCAGAAAATTTATAATTTATAGGACACTGGAATCATTTCTCATTTCCTCTGGCATCATGGCCTTATACTTAAATTAATCCCCATATCATGCTGACACATTCAAATATAAAGTATAAAAAGATTTAAGAATTAAATACAAGTGAAATCCAATTGTGACCCGTCTTTGGTACTATCTACACCTTGGATTCCCTGCTCCTGCTGGAAATAATCAAGAATAAAATTTAAAGAGTGGATAGACACAATGGCCAAAAATGAGAGGCAGCAAGAAGCAGCGTTTGGTCATCTAAGTGTCTTTTGAGACTTCCATTTGCTCTATCATTCTGTTAGGAGTCCTTAATGTTAATGTTCCTGGATGATTCTGCTTGAATAAGGCAAATTCTAATAGACCCACAGATTGATCATTCAACAATCTGAGGCCGGTTTTGAAAGACAGAGCTTAAGTGCTTTTTGTTTATTCATCCCTTGGGTATATGGATAATTCAAAAGCAAGTACGAGACATACCTGTTGGCTCTGTCTCACTAATTGCCCAGTTTGATCTTTAATATGATACAGTCACTACTTCAGCTTGATCTGAGGCCTTACACTTCCCTTATACCACCAGATCCCCAATTGACCAGATATCCTGCATGCAAATAAAAGGCAAGAAGCAGAACAGGTGATTATTATGGCTGTGTTCCGAATACACTATTTGGCTATAGAAAGAGAAGAAGCAAATTTTTGCACCTATTATATGCCAGAAGCTGTGTTAAGAACTTCCTGCTACACCATCTAAAATATATTCTATATTGGGAGCTACATTGATCTATTTAAAGAATGTGTGGCACATGCGAGTCTGGAGGAAGACGATTATTGCATCTGGCAGTCAATAAATTCGACAATAAATAATTGATCCAAGAAATATCTGCATCCTCTATCCAGAGGAATTTATCTTCCAAAAAGACACCAGCAACGCCTCAGCTAGCTGAAGATAGGAATATCAAGAACTCAGGAAAGAATAAGTATCTTTTGAAATGATTATAATAGCAGCATTTACCCAAGCTACGCTGAGCCCTCCTGGCACCAGAACACAGGAGTCTAGGGATGAGCCAGCACACATGTACCCTTCCAGCTGTGCCCCATATCTGCCACTTCCAGATAACCCTCTATCTGGCCCTGGGGCCCACAGGCTAATCGCACATCATTTCCTGAAAAGAATTTTCTGTCTTGTTCTCATGACTTTGGCAGAGGATTGGGGAAGATGCTTTGTATATCCTCTGGCATTTAAGTAACTACCTAATGCCGAAAGCTTGGAGCCAGCGGAGGTTTGTCCAAATGCCTGACCTAAAAGGCTATGGCTTCACTTCTTTTCTAATTAGGATAATTAACCTCCCTTGCTCATTCATTCTATTCCAATCCAAAAGACTCAAATTAAAATGGCACAGGGGACTGTCAGACTCTAGGGAAAGGAAACAGTTTACAAGCCTTTCATCTCCACGCTGCCACCATCAAGGCAAAGCCAGAACAAAGTCATTACATCAAGTTCACCCCTGAAATAACCTTGGTGCACCTTGAAGGCCACTATCAGAATTTTTATCAATGTAAATATCAAATCAGATATAGAATTTTTCATAGCTCTATAACACTTGCTGACTAAATTGGAGTTCGGGACTGAAAGGCAGGCAGGATGCTAATAAGATAGCATTTCTCTTTGTATTGTTAAATGGGTTTTGTAATTGGTCCAAGGAGAACAAACACTGGAGAGGCTTTGAGTTGGTGGAGTTTGACACGAGATTTATATTTTTTCCTTTCGGAAAAAAAAAAAATCACTGGAAGCAAAACTTCAAAAACATTTCAAAAAACTGGAATTGAACAGCAGCATTTCAAGTAGGAGAGAAATACAACTGAAACACTGTGATACCACAGTTCTTCCCCAGGTGGCTTCAACTGTCTATTCTGGGCCTCTGAGTAGGTTTGCAAGTTCCCTAGTAGGTGTCTACAGGTTCCACGCTACCCAGACAGATAGAAATAGTACTAGCCTCTATTAAGGGTCCCCAGATCTCTGGGCCATTGACCAGTATTGATATTTTAAGTTGCAAAGACACAACATCTTTAGGATCTCTTATCTAATTGATACATCGATTATAGGGGCAACACTTCGAGTACTAAGAGCATCTACCTTCTCTCTGAGTGAGGTAAACTCAACTGGGATGCTTGGAGTAAGAGATGGTGGCACACAACCTCTCTTACTGGCAGCTAACCATAATCTTTCCTACTGAGGCTAAAAGAATCATTTCGTGCATAGCCAGAGCTATGCAGAGGTGTGCCAAAGTGAACCTTGGCATAGAGTATTCTTCATGGGGCCTTAGTTACCAGAATAAGCCTTCCTGGGCACCTGCTTGCTTCCTGAAGCCAATCATGCAGGCCAAACTCATTTTGTGTCCAGCCACTCCATTCATTGCATCCACTTTCGTAGAGGCTGTGGATGGCTGCTGCTGCCTTATCACTCATGCTGTGATCTGCACCAGTGGTTAAGAGAACGGAGGCTGCTACATCAACCAAGGCAGAAGGCACAATCCATTTATTTCACACTGGAGAAAAACAATTGTCTATCCAAGTGGGGACAGCTAAGCTGTGCAGATTTCACAGCTTTAAGGTTATAGAAAATACACCTTGCGCACTTCCTAGGTCCTCAGTGGAGAGTAATGTATTGTGTGGAGAGGACCCAGATGTCAGTATGGCATCAGTACTGTGCTGGACACAGCAAGCCCATTTCCTCTCAGAGGTGTAGTGCGTAAAATTCCTGATGTTAAAACAAAATTTCTACAGAAATTAACTGCCTTTTTCTTGTCACGAGATAACTACTGAATCTTTCTCTCATTAACATTGCTGCTGACTATGTTCTTGCACAAAGTAACTAATAAATCCTGAAAAATATCATTTTATTTTTAATTTTTTTTATTTTTGCTTGACAGACAGGATAATATGTGTTTATCTTGTACAACATGATGGTATGAATTACATATACATTAGGGAATGGATAAATATAGCTAATTCATGAACATGTCACCTCACATACTTACCATTTTTGTGGTGATAGCATAAAACATCCACTCTCTTTATATTTTTGAAAAATTTGTCATTAACTGTAGTTACTTTGCTGTACGACAGATCTCTTGAAATGTATTCCTCCTTTTTAGCTGTAACTACATATCCTGCAACTAATCCTACCTTCTCTCTAAACATGCCAGCCTCTGGCTACAAGCATTATACTCTCTAATTCCACGAGATTAACTTTTTAAGATCCTATACGTGATTAAAACTGTGTGATATTTGTCTTTTTACACCTTGCTCATTTCACTTAAGATAATGTCCTCTAGGTTTGTCCGTGTTGTTGCACGTGACAAGATGCCCCCTTACATTGATATTTGAAAAGTTAAACATTGCAGATGAAACAGTTCCTTTAAGAAAATTGCAGAGTATTATGATTATGCGGATTCAATCCAAAATATAAACATGTTTTATGGCCTAAGGGAATTGTCAAACAGTGTTTTAAAACACACTCGCAAATGTGAAAGAGTGTTAAAAGTAGGCCAACTTGAGGAGTCAGAATGGTCTCACAGCTACACTTCCCAGTGGCTACGCAGAACCAAGTTATGCTGGAACAGCTATTTATCTTTTGTTTACTATCCCTGCCTTCATAAACTAGTTACTTAATTTTCCTGGAAAGCTATATAATTTTCTTTACATAAGACCCTGCAATTCCGTCTCTTCCTCAAAATGACAAAAAAAAAAAAAATTAGCTTACTGGCTGGCAGGAACCTAGCCATTTTGTTAAGTTCTATAACTGAGCACTTTGCCTGAATATACACAGAAGCTGTGGGGCATGGCTGACTAGTTCCTGTACTGACCCAATCATTGTGATGACTAGCTAAATGATTTCTGATTACATTCATACTATTCAAATAAATTCCCCCATCAATGAAGTTTCCCAGCAAACTATCACCACAGTGGGCATCTAAATCCTAAGCTTTCCACCACCCCCACCCCCTCCAGATTCTAGTTTGCTGGAGTACTCCTGAATTCAGCAATAGCTGTGTGATTGTTTATCCTTTGCAAATAGCCCATCTGGGTAGATTTTCTGAATGAATGAAGCCAAGGTCATGCCACTGATGGTAGCTATAGCCAGTTAGCTTTCTTCCAGCTCGTGGATCTAGACATTTTCCTCCCTCTTGGCCAACAGATCTTCTTGGTAATCTGTGCCATTGGTGGCAAAGGAGGCTGAGCTGAAAAGAAGGCAGGTTTCGTTGAAACCTAATTGATTTCTGTCCCACAGCTCTACACAATGCATCAATTTCCAAATGAAACACCACCTGGGAACAGTGAGGGTAAATAAATAGATATCTTTTAAAAGGTATTCTCTCTGTCCCCCTTCTACATCACTTTCCTTTTTTCTCAAGTTCTAACTTTCTTTTGTCCTGTATAAAAATTGAATTCTCCTGAATCACCTTAAAAGTTCTCTCTGAGGACACCTATTTATACAATCCTTAAAGGCGCCCTGGAAATAGAATTTTATTTTACATAAGAGGAAACTGAGTTACAGAATGAGAAAGGACACCACAATTCTATGCAGTTTGGTGAGCCCCGAGGACTTTCTTAGAAGGTAAATTCTAGATGGCAAACAAAACAAGTTGAAACATTTATAACTAAGTATATTCTGTAAACAAATAAAACTTTTTTGAGAATAAGCATGGCCATAATGTAATCAAAAGGGAGAGGAAGTGAAAAAATGGTCTTTTTGAGCAACTTGAATGGAAGGAAAAAACCAGACTACTGCATTAGCCTTAACATATACCAGTCATCACTTCAAAATAACTACTAACCCTGAGAATGCAAAGGAAAGGGGCAAACATGGGAGACATGAATTAATTTTGCTTTATATGTGTTTAGAGCAATGAAAGATCCTAGTTAATGCTTAGATTTTGTAATTAGGAAATTTGACAGAAACAGGGAAGTCAGGCGAAATAGCTGCTTTAGAGGCAGGGGTCAACTGAGACAGCACGAAAAATAAATAAGGACACAAGGAATGATAAAACTCATTCAGTTCTAAAGTGTTGGTTAACTAGTAGAAGAAATACTATTACTCAGGGAGCCTTAACTACGTTTCTGTTGAACATTCACTTCCAACTGAATGCACGGTATGTGTCCTGATAGGTCCAAAAAGACCTGGAGTGTTTTCAGACAGTTACACAATCGTGTATCTACCACCTTCCCTGCCACAGAGAAAGATGAATTATCCCCTCTTTGCTGGTCACCTGAAAAATGTGAGAGTATGTTCAGTCACTGACAAAGAGAAAGGGGAAGACTACAACCTGGGTGTAGACCTCAGGTCCAAAACTGCCTTGTCCTATGCCGTTATTATGAACATGCACCTTTCTGGAGCTCAATTTTCTCATCCATAATCAAGGATATCTGTTATTTGGGGTTGTTGAGAGGGCTAAGTTGGGAGGGATAACATACATAGACAGGATAGAGCTGGTCCAAAGCGTGCATTCAATAAATGTTAGTTTCTGCTCCTATCCTGCTGTTAGAAATGAAAGGAAAAGAAGTTCAACTTGAAATCTGAAGGAAAGGACTGGAAAATTTTAACATTACCTACAAAAAGCAAAATTCCAACTCAAATAATAATTTTTACACGTGGCCTTCAGCTGTAACCCCTTAGAGATGGTGGTCATCTTCTACAGCTTAAGATTCTCAGGCTAATAGACATAAATATGAGAACTCAGAATCTCTCTTTGCCAGTCTCAGTCAAGAGATCTGTTCTCTCATAGGTATTTGGAGCTGAGCCTAAGTTAATGAGAGTTTACAAGATGGAGTTTAAGCTTTTCGAGGTGAGGAGGGTAGATAGAAGAAATCATTGCAAATAGCAGATGCTAGAGCAGCCTGTGCCCTGCACAAGAATTTATGTAATTAAGCAAAAATGAGCCAAGCCATGGACTCCAAGGCTGGCAGTGAATACAGTGGGCCCCAGTACCACATAAAATCCTCAGCTAGGTTTGTGGAAAGAATATATACTTTAATGCACAAAATCGTTAGTTGCCTCTCTGGCTCCTCTATGTAAAGGTATTAAGGGAAGGAGGAATGGAGCCCTTAAGTCACTGAAGTCTTGTAGGAAAAGCTGCAAGGGACACATCAGCAATGACATTTCTCTTGAACTTAAGCTCTTATTCTACCAAAATAAATCTTAAAACACAGCAGAAACATCATGTTTTATTAATATTGAAAGTTAAAACAAGACAAGAGTTCTGGTTATGGCCAAGGTTGAAATCAGGCTTTCCTCAAAGCCTTTTCATTCCCTCGACTTCAACTTCTCGTTTGTACAAAGAAGAGATTAGGGTCACCACTGATTCTGGTTCTCATATTTGAGAATCCTAAGAGACTTGGAGGAACTCTAGCCTCCTCCACCAGCCTGACTTCTCTGCAGCTCGGGCAAGATTTAACAATTTTTTTTCTGGAGCCCAAGATTGGACAAGATGAAACATAAACCTCTAACACTCTTCCTTGTTGTGAAATCCACTCTCTTATCCCCAGTTGAAAGAAAACAACCAACCAAAGTAAGATGAGCTTAGGAATACTTTTACATGTTTTTTTTTTTTTTTTTTAACAGGGAGCACATGAAAATACTTGCCTTGTGAATTTCCCCCCATCCTCCTTTGGGTGTTTTCTAAGTAGGTTTCAGAGCACAATATTATGTCAACAGAGAACTTTTTTTCCTCAAGGGAAAAAGCTCATTTCCCCCTTGTCCTCGGGACTGTATGTTTGGCCCCTCTCTATCCTCTAGGCAAGAGCTTGCCCTTATTATTTCCTCTGACAGCCCTCCAATGGTATTAGGATCAAGAAATCTCAGCACCACTGGCAGGCACAGCAGGCAAAACAAGCCACAGCCCTCTGCAGTCATACCCAGATCCCTTTCATCTTTAGCATAAATTCACTACCACTTCTTATATCTTTCCTTCTTTTTGCTGGTAGCTATCATCTCTCACTTACCTCAAAAGCTCAGTAATACTTAGAGATTCATCATAGTCTTGCTGTCTAAAAATTGAAAATGCTCGAGAACATTCCGAAAGTTACTTTCCTTTTGTTTAGGAGAACCCAGCTGCATATTTTCTCAGCTCACGTTCCACCTGAATCAGTTCGCTTTACTACTCCACAGGCACAGGCCCTGATATGAACTTCTGTAAACAAAGAGAAGCCCAAGGTGTGGGTGTTCCATACAAAATATGTCCAAAATATATCAAAGCTCATCCTGTGCTGGAGAAGTTGCTACAGAGTGAACAGTCACCTTATTTGTAGTCACCAGATTCTTTTTGGAATAAGTTAGACCTGGAAGGAAAATGTACCATGTCTGGTTGTACTTTCCCCCAGCCCCATTTTACCTATGTCTATATATATGATACATAATATTTACATTGAACTTGAATGTTTAGTGCACATATATATCGCATCAGACTTACAAACCCTTCCCTTCTCCCTTTGACCCTCCCACTCTCCCCCTCCACCTAATGCCTACTACCCCCCAATTTAGTTCTATGAAATGACTGTGGCTGCTTGTTCATACTCCTCCCTCTAACCTGTCAGTGGGGCTCCTTTTTATGTATAAGCCACTGCCCCCAATGTCACCCAACTAGAACTGGCAAGTGCAGACCTCTGGTGGAGGTTTATGATCAGCTTTCTCCCCCTAGAAGCCCATAAAATGCCTGCTAGCACCCAGAGTACCCACTACTTGCTTGTCTAGGAGACTCAGCCATGTGATCGAAGCTGGAAATTACTGGTTTCAAGAGGATGAAAAAGCCACATAAAGAAATATCAGTGGTCAGGTTCATTTATCACATGACATTTATTAAGTGCTCAATAGTCCACAGAGCAGCTTTGAGCTGACACCTGCCCTCTGCGAGTGTGCATTATAGGCAATCAATATATCCCATGACCATTATCTAGATACCAAACAGAAATAGAGCGAAATTATGCATAAGCATTGGAGTAAGTCCTTGCATCCAAATCCATGTTGTTTTCAGTTGTTTTTAGTTTTCTATATCAGACCGTGTGTAGTTATTAGAGGCTCCCTAATTCTACCCTTCCCAGACATTAAGCACATCTACTCCAGATGGTCTTCTAAATTGCCTTTCAGCTGACAATGCAAAGCAAGTTTACTTTCACTCAACAAAATTGACATATCTATTTGGGCATATTTTCTCAGCTTATGGTGAGGAAAATGGAGGTACATAATTCACCAGCAGGAAGATAAAGTTTATATTAAAGAACAGGATGAAAGAGGAAAAATGGAAAAGGCAGAATTCTATGCACTGCCAGCTTCAAAGCCAACCTTAAGCTTGACAAGTAGCAGTTGCTTCCTTACGTGAGATAGTGGGTTCCCAAGAATATCTCACATTGCCAAACAATAAGTACCTTCGTGCTTTCTGTTGTCTACAATTTTTTCATTAGAGTTTGCTTCTTTGGGTGTTTCATTCTAATTTTAAAACATATATCCTTTACAGAGAAGGCCACAATTGAAGCTCTTATCGGTCATGATAGTCTTTTACATGGAAACAGTTTGATTTAGATTGAAGATTTCACGTTGAGGAAAAGAAAAAAGGACACAAAGCTGGGAAACTGGGGCACCTTCTGTTCGGTGATTCCACAAATTAGCTAAGAACCCATCCTAATAATGCATCTGCAAGGTAGAGAAGATTTGTGGAGGGTCAAGCCTTAATTAGAGAAAAACTTAAGCAAACACAATTATAAGGAATGAAGGCCTTAGGGAAATCTTAATTTGCCAAGGGTAGATTGGGCTGGGTGTGGGTGAATATTTGTTTTTATCCTGTTCCATGAATTTCACAGATTGACATCCATATGCAAACACAGAGGGGGTTTTGATCTTCCTATCTCAGGCTCCTCACGTACAGAACAGTTTCTGCATTAGCATCTCAAATTCAGACAATCGCTGTATTGGTTTTGATGGAAAGCAAAAGTGTTTAAGTCAAGTTAAAACAAAAACAAGCAACAACAAAACAACAAAATTTGGATTCAAGTGTGCTATGGAAATTGTTCCATGAGTTATTTTTAAAGGGAAGTACACTTTGTAACTGAATGACTCTCCCCTGAAGAATTGGCTCTGAGTTCAGATTTTTATGTATCAGGATTCTAAGATACAGGCTCATTTTCACAATCCTCCGCCTCTATTTTTCCCCTCTTCACTTATGTCTCAGAGATATTTGTATTTTATATCTAGCTTACTTGTGCTGTTATTTTCCCACAATACAGAACAAAAATTTATTTGAAAGTCCAGGAAAGTGGCAAGAATAACAGAGTAGCCAAGGTCAGGTTTGGGTATGAAGCCCATGTGAGCACTAGAATAAGAGCAAAAGAGTGTTTTTCACGTACATCCTTCCAGCTCATGTAATTTTTGGATGAATGAGAATATTGATTTCATTAAAATGCTATACTTCTATTCATCAAATGCATTGCAAACATTAGAAGTAAAGTAAAACTGGGTTAAAAATACATAACCTTTTACAGACACTACATCAATATGTAATGACTCATAAATCAATAACAAAAACATTAATGTCACTAGAAATGTGGACAACAAAAAGAAATTAGCAATACTCAAAATAGAGAGTAAAATTTGACCAAAAAATGACAAAGAGAACAGTACTTTCTTTGTGTGAATTTAGTTGGGTAACATAAGCACGTGGACACTGACCCTCAGGGCATCTGCCCCACCACTTGCCTCTCACTCCACTGGCTTCTACAATGTCCACAGGCTACCAGATGTTCATTTGTAAATTTCATAAGGTCACAAAGTACATCACCAACTTTCACAGTCATCGTCTGAATGACCTCATAAGCAAGATGGCCAGACCCCAAAGCAATGATCGACATCCTCTTTCCTTTCCTTCCAAACTCACTTGTACTGAGGTCACTGATAAAAATGCAACTGTGCTAGCTAGAGGGGAATGCATTAGGCTACTTGCCATTCTTGTACTGATATCTGGAAAGGGCAGAGTGCTGAAAGGATTGGGCATAAGACAGATGTGTTTGGGTGTGGAGAAGGAGAAAAGGAAAAGCGAGAAGTGGTGGTTACAGGGTTAAGTGTGTTATTGGCTAGACCGGAAGTAACGGAGTTTCACATGGCATTAAAAAGGATAAAAGGGCACACAAAGAGACAAGCTCTGATCGCTTCACAAATTTGTCCGGGGTCATTCTGACATGAGACCTACAAAATAGTTTGGATAATATGACATACTTGAAACAGCCCCAAGCTGGACATTAAGAGACTTGCTTATAGGACCAGGACTACAGTGAGGCAAGGGAGGCTGAAACTAAGAAAGTGCTTTTTAAATTTTGCTTCCTATATGCTTTACCTGCTTCGACTTTGCTCTGGACATGTTTGCTGTAATTCTAGGCTAGTGTTTGACTTTTAAACAGCTGTCTATAGAGTCTTGGTTAAGTCACTGGCCCTGTCTAGCTACGAGTCTCCAACCCAGAGCAACTCCAGTTTTAAATGTCTTAGATGTTGAGTTTCCATAGAAAATTTCACTTGGAAAGGAAGTTACACAGGTTTAACAATTGTATTCTACTTATCTGAAGTCATTTTTTTAAAGTCCTCATAGCCTATAATGTTATGATTCCGCCTGATAACTAGAGGCCTCAAGAGTTTTCATGGATCAGTACGTGCCCTTCTTTTTTCAACCTGAAAATATTGAAAAGGCAGTTGGTAGCACAAGCCACTAGACAAATATTGAATTACTCTCCGGGAAAGATCAACTTGCCTCTGTGGAACATTTCAAAGGGCCAGTAAACCCTTTGGGGCTGTGTGGCAGACCCTCTGAGAATCTCCACCAGGCCCAAATCGCTATAAATGCCAAACTTCTGTGAAATCTACTCATCAATATCAGACTCATCATTTGGGGAACTGTTCCACTCCATGTCAAAAATACAGAAAATGAACATTGTGGTTGAGATCCGGTATAGGTTTATGACTGACAACAGGTGGTGATAGCCCCTACAGAAAGATGTGAACTAGAAAGAAAATTGTCTGCAATTACGTATTCTAGAATGTGTTCATAGCCACCTCACGAATGCCAATATCTTGTGTATTGCTTTCCTGTGTTCTTAGATCAAATAATAAATGTGCTCATCATAAGCAAATTTCCCCCTGGAAAGTGATTGTAAAAATGGTAGATTTAAGAATTTTTCTGTTTCTTGTCTTTTTTCATATCATTTTCCTTTGTATAAATTTTGCAATACTTAAGAGCTTTTTGTATCTGCTGCCATCCCTCTCATGAGTTCAACCTAATAGTCACAGACTGCATACCCTGTAAGCAGACTCTGAAATGGAGATTCACATGCAAGAAGTTGACCTAGGGGTATATTTATTATCAACACCCAGGAAAAGAAAGAAGTAGATTTGGTACAACAGCCATTGCAAAGCCTCAGTTCTCCCTTACCTTTCAGAGAACTCCAAAACTGGACTGATCCTTTACAGTAACCCTATAGGAAGCAAGATTTTTCCTGTACACTCCGTCACCACTAGTCCTTGGATGCAGGCTGCTCTGGGAGGGAGGGAGGCAGAGACCTGAGCCAAGCGGTGTTATTCTACGAAAAACTTTCCCAGCAAGTGAAGGCGTAAGGCCATTGTTCTGGAGGAGGACTTGTGTGGACAGCACAGCAGCCACTCCTTTTCCCTTTACCGAGATGGTCTCCTTGATTTCCAAGAGTGGCTCTCTAGCCGTACAGTAGAATTAGGTTGGTCATAGCTGTGAAGCAGTTCTTCAGCCATTGCTTTGCCATTTCTTCGTGTCATGGTCTTATGTTATCTTGGTTGAATACAGATGACAACCTAGTTTCCACCCATTTACCTATGTGGTAACTCCGACTCTAAAATGAGAAAGAAAAGGAAGCTGGACAGCACTTGTGGTCAGAATCAAGATGAGAGAAGTTAATGTTCAAATAAAAGGAGCTTTCAGTGTTGCGAAGTTGAGTATGTTAAAGCTCACCCAGGGCGCAAGACAATTCTGAAGCTGCTAGAACAGCAGGCTTATTTCTACAAAGCCATGGCTTTGTTATAAACCTCACCTCCTACAAGCACCAGCAGCCTGCTTTCCCTCTGCCTCCCAAGTCCAACTTTCTTTCTTTTTTCTCTTATTCTTTTTTCCCTTCTCTTTCTTTTCCCTCAAGCTCCTGTTTATTCTTTGATCTGTTGCAACATGAAATAGTCTTACTACAATAAATTAGTTATGAAGATAAGTAAAAGCTTTGCTTGGATCACTCACTGACTTGTGCTGAACTGAGGTGACCAATCCCCCCAGGGTTCTAGAATGCATCAGCTACATGCTCAAGCAGACATAGAGAAACTCTGTGTGGTAAAAGACACTGCAATGTTAAGCCACAGTTCTGACTTGATTAGGAAATACAAGCAAAGCTCATAGCCCAGCAGGTCCTGGACACACACTCATTAAAAGAAAAATCAGTGTGTTTTCTGTACTTAATTTTTGAACAGGTCATACGTCACATGTTTCAAAGAACAAAAGTATAGGAATATCTATAAAAAAAATCACTGCTTAGCAAGATGTCTCACATTTGTGACAACAGGCAGCATGTAAAGGAGTCCTCATCTGTCATATATGTCTTTCAGAATTTTATGCCCCTAGAAGACAGCATGAGTCATACTTTTAATTGTTTTATTTTTGTACTTACAGGAAGTAATACCTAATTTTTGCAAAATAGCTAAATACTATGTAAACCAAGGACTCTAGGAGTAGAAGTTCTTGATAATTCTATACCTCAGAGACAAGCCTTACCAAATTCTTCAGATTTTTTTCTTTACATATAAAAACGTACAGAATTTTTTCATAAAAGGAATCATATTATGAATGTTATTTTGCAACTTTTTTCTATTATTACGTGTTACATAATATACACATGCATATGCTATATATGTACATAAATATATATTTCTATATGAAATCTTTCCTTATCAGTATATACACATTAGCACATTAAGCTGTTTCTAACAGCAGCATAATATTGCATATGCATATGCTGCGGTATATTTATCTGGTTTTAGTTTGCATTCTTAAAAGCCTGTAATAGATCTCTTTACAAATTTCCCCATTGCATGTATTTTGATATTACTTGAATTTAAATATACTCATCTGGAAAAATTAATGAGAAGTCAATAAAAGAAATTTTTATGATGAGGATAAATTACACAGAAAGGCCTACAGTTAGCAAGATGTACCTGGTAAAGGAACAGCTATGTGCAGTCACCTTATGTGAATAATAATGAGCATATTCAATATGTAGATGAGATCACTCTATATTGAAATAGAAAGCACAAAAATAGGGAAGAAATGTGGACTGGAATAGGGTGAGCGATTAAAGGGGGATGGAAACAGGTTAGAATGGAAAGAATTCTGATACATGAATGGTGGGCTGTTACAAATAAAAATATTTTACACAGGACTTCCCATCAAGATGGAAGCCAGGTAACAGAGCTGCAGATTGTCTCCTCATGGACCCACTTAAAAGATAAGAATATAGTCAAAAAACACCTGTTCAATGTAGAGGATAGGGAGGAGTGCCCCAACAACTAAAATGGCACCAGGAGAAGATCAGAAATCCCAAAGAACATTGAAAGAGAGGGAAAAAAAAACCCAGCAGCCCATGAAGCCACCCCAGGCCAACTATGCAGAGTTGGGAGCTGCCAGAATCTGCAGACAGAGGATAGACAGCTTGGAGTCCAGAAGCTCTGACTGAGCTAGGAGAGGAAGGAGCACCCCAACAACTGAAAGGGACATGAAGAAATATTGGAAGTGGAGGAAATCAGCAGCCAACTGAGTGAAGCCCTGAGCTGTCAGCATCCACAGATGGAACAAAGTGTGGAGATGGGAACCTCAGACCGAGGTAAGCGTGGATCCAGGAGAAGTGGGAATTGATAGAAGGTGATGTTCCAGCCTCCATAAACAAGCCTGTGGGTAGTGCATTCTACAAATGCACTGTAAGCTTCCCCTAGAAAAAGCCAATGATGTAAGCAGGAGCCATTTAAAAGAAAAGCCCCTGATACTGAACTGATTAGAGTAAAAGAAAGTTCTGAAGAATGTGAATCAGGGTTTTGGGGTCACTCATAAACAGTGCCCAGGAAAAAATAACTGGCACAAGAGACAGATGTGGACAGGAGAGAAAGGCTGCCGACCTCCTGAATGGGCGGGTGTAGTGAAAGCACCTCAGAGGGTGGAGAGCCCTGCCTTCGGAGGAGGGAAGCCAGGACAGCTGAGAGAGCTTTGCTGAGGGGCCTGAGAGTGATAATGCCACCTCAGAGGCCATCAGGTTCTTAGGTCCTCCCTCACTGCCTACTCCCAGCATAGAACTTGGAAAAATTGAAGCTCCCCTGACACATCCTCATACTCATTCAAAGAAACCTCTCAGCTAGGCCTTTCAAGTAAAGTTCCTCAACAATAAAAACATGGGAAGAAGACAAGGCAACAGGACATCACAGACAAGCTTGAGACCCCAGAAACTAAAGTCATGGGCCCTGAAATAGTGGAACATTTAGGGAAGGAAGTCAGAAAGCAAAGAAATGAGTTGAGCAACAAGTTTGAACAAGATATTCTCAAAGAAATGCAACCACTGATCAGTGGGCTTAAAGAAGAATTTACTAAACAAAGAGTGGTCCTAATGGAGTCATACCTTACTGAGTATATAGAGGCCACAAATAAAAAGTTGGCTGAAGTAAGCAAGGAAGTGCAAAATATAAAAGAACATTTTGATAGAGAAGTGGAAATTTTGAAAAGAAATCTAGCTGAAATTCAGGATATGAAAAACTCATGTGAAAGCAGGGGAAGTTGTGAGGATGGAATTTCAGACCTTGAATACAAGGCCAAGGAAACAAATGCTCCAAAATTAGAAATGAGCAAAGTAGCTGGGTACAACAGCTCATGGATGACTCAAAAAGAACCAATCTCAGAATTATGGGTGTGGGGGAAAAAAGCAGAAGACAGCACTAAAGGTATAAATAATTTCTTCATTAAATCATGCAAGAAAATTTCCCAAATCTAGAAAAAGAAATTAATTTTCAGGTACAAAGAACTTATAGAACACCAATAACCTCAACCAGTAATGTGGGTCACCACAACATACCATAATAAAACCTCAGAAATACAACATAACGAGAAAATACTAAAAGCAGCAAGAGGAAAACCAGGCATTATTCTACCAAGGCAAACCCATTCGAATTATGCATATATCTCAATGAAAACTTTAAAAGGCAGGAGTATCTGGAGCAAAATCTTTCAAGCTTTAAAAGACAGCAAGTGTCAACCCAGGTTGTTGTATTCAGCAAAACTATCCCTGAAAATTGAAGGAGAAGTAAAAAGTTTTCATGACCAAGAATCCCTCAAGAAATTTGTAACCACCAGCCTAGGATTGCAGTAAATAATTGAAGGAATCTTTAAGAGAGGCAGAGAGATAATCAGCACTAAAAAATAAGAAAGAAAGGAAACATCTAAAAAGAAAGTATAACAAAAAAATAGAAGACTGATATTTGAATCATTTGATTGGTATACTTCTAAAACAGTATCAGCTGTTTTATAAGATTTGTGAAATTTTCCTACATAATTACTATCTGTAATAGTGTAATAGTTTGCAAAACATAATAATTATATTCAACATGGGGAATTGGTATAAAATCTTTAAAAAATATGTGTGTGTGAATTGATGGGTGGATAGGTAGATAAAATTATAAACCAAATCTGGCAAAATGTTAGTGATTAGTTAAATGTGAGTAAATAATTTATGAAAGTTGAAAAAAATTAATCATGCCATCATATCTATTGCTTTAATTTTAATATACCTATGTGACATAGATTTAAGTTCATTTAATGTAGCAATGCAAATACACCTAGGTTTGTTTATTGTAGCAATTCGCTAATTCAGGCTTTGACATAAGCCTAGAGCAAAATCTTTCAAGCTTCCTACAAAAACTGATGGATGTAATGACAACCTGAACGTCTTTTGAATGTGCAAATATTTACCACTCAGTACTCAACTAAGACATTTGAAATATAACATCCATCTTTTCTTTCTCACATTTTCAGCCTTATCAATTACATTGTTATTTTTCTTTTCTCATGTGGACTGGTGGGTACAGCCATGTTAAAGAATCTCAACAAAGATATAGCAAGATATAGGGGAAAAAAAGAACTTTTGGCAAAAATATTCCAGCAAGGGGCTCTGCTGGACTCAGAGAAGAGGCATCAAGATGTGGCCACTGCAGCCCATTTTAGGGGTGGGAAGCTGAGCTAAAGAGTGGTGATTTGAGTGGTCAAGTGAGTCAGGTGCAGAAGATTAAATAAGTTAAATATCACATGGTTTCTCTGATTTGGGAAACCCAGAATACAGGCATTCTATAGAACCACATGGGTGTGATGGTGGGTGGTGGGGGGATGGGGAAGGTGTGGGAGGGCCAAAATGGGAAGGTATTATAAAGTTGATGTGATATATGTGCACAAAATACTTGATTTCATTTTATGCTTTTATTTCTTTCCCATTTTATTGATATGTATAAGTGCAAAATTTAAGGTTTACAATGAAGTTGAGCATTTTGTGCACATAAGTATCTTGTCAAGGTGACAAGGACTTTTCCACTCTCCTTTTGTCCCTCCTCCTATCTCTCCCTCCCTCCCCGCCCTAACCCCCTGGTTCACTTTGTTTTTCACTTTAAGTTCCATGAGATAGTTGTGATCTGAGTTTCTCATATCAGGGAGACCATTCAATGTTTCACTTTCTGCTTCTGACTCACTTCACTAAGCATGATGTTCTCAAGTTTCTTCCATTTGCCTGCAAAAGCCTCCATGCTGTTGGACTTTATAGATGCATAGTATTCCATTGTGCATAAATACCACATTTTGGGTATCCATTGGTCTGTTGATGGGTATTTTGGTGATTTCTATATTTTGGCTATTGTTAGTTGTGTTGCTATGAACATGGGTATACATGTATCTCTGTTATGTGCTGTTTTGGCCTCTTTTGGATATATACCCAGGAGGGGTGTCGCTGGATTGAAAGGGATACTTATTTCCAGTCTTTTGAGAAATTTCCATACTGCTTTCCAGAGTGGTTGTACGAATTTACATTCCCACCAGCATTATTAACAAATGGGATCTTGTCAAATTAAAAAGTTTCTGCACAGCAAAGGAAACTATCAACATTGTAAAAGAGATCCAACAGATGGGGAAAAATATTCACCACCAACACCTCAGATAAGAAACTCATAACTAGAATACACAGGGAGCTGAAGAAAAGTGAGCCTACCAAAATAAAGGATCCTGTTGAAAAGTGGGCAAAATGAAATGAAGAGAGAGTTCACTAATGAAGAAATGCAAAAGGCCAACAGATACATGAAAAGATGTTCAACATCCCTAGCCATAAGAGAAATGCAAATCAGAACAACGCTAAGATACCATCTCACTCCAGAGAGAATGGCCTATATCAACAAGTCAAATAGTAATCAGTGCTAGCGATGCTGTGGGGAGAAAGGAACCCTTCTGCACTGCTGGTGGGAATGTAAATTTCATTTTAAACATTATGTATCACATATATAGTAATAAAATGGTGGGAAAATTTTTTACACAGATAATTGACATGTTTTAGTTGAATCCAAGCTTCTTTCTAGTTGACAATATACCATAGCTATTTACAAATATTTGTGATCTTAGGCTGCTAAAATAACAACCTGCATCAAAACCATATATAGTCACTGCTCAGATCACATGTGAACTACCCATATCTATAAAATATTGACAAATACTCATAGGAGAGAGACAGAACAATGAGGGAACTTGTCATCATGTTACAAAAGTAATTGTGAAGGAATCAGGAGATCTTTACCCTAAATAAAGGAAAGTTGTGGGGAGACATATTAACGGTCTTCAAAAAAGTGAAGGATTGTCACATGAAAAAGTGACTATGTTTGTTATGTGTCATTCTAAATGGTGAACCAATAAGTAGAAATTATAAAAATTCAGATTTTGAATAAACAATGAACAGTTGTGTTCTGCTAAAAGACCTTTGGAAAAGTTTACCTTCAATATATCAAAGACTCTGAGTGTAATTTCATTACCATTACTATGCAGCCAATACTGTCTTCAAAAATAGTACAGAAGTAAAATTTAACACAGTCCTAATGCTGAATTTTCATAAAATCTTAATTAGTGAGATTCAAAATAATGAACCCCTATTGTACACTTCTTAAGAAAGATTTTCATACCTATTTCCTAATCCCATGCCTTGGCCCACCGTGTGCCCTGAACTCCCAATGAAGCAGAGAGCACATTGAAACCCCACATGAAAATGTAAATCTGAGAAATAAATATGTGTGCTAGGCTTTAAAAGAGTAAGAATTAACATTTAAAGCAATAGTAATTTACTCTGATCTGTAATTTTGAGCTCCTGTGCTGAAATTGCTCATTTGGAAATTACCAAGTGCTTGGGTCTCATTTGTGGCCTTCTTCCAGCACACATCCAGCACACAAAGCAATTGGAGTGACCGAGTCACTGCAACCATCTCCCTGAAGTGGGCTTCCCAAATGTCAGTGCCATTTTCTATGGTACAATGAAGACTATTCCCAGCTGCAGCCTGCTTACGTTGCAGGGTGGACACGAGACAGCATAGAAGCTGGAATGTGTTCTCTGTTTCTTCAGTTGTACAGTTGTTATGCCAGAGATCATTCAGCTTTACAAAGTATCTATATCACCCACTCCCAGTAGTCGTGTTCTGATTATAAGTGAAAAACAGTTTGAATTTGAGGGGAGAAGGGATGTACTTTTAATAATATCCCAATTAACTGATGTCTATCTTTGATGAAATTATACTCAGATTATGGATTCATACCAGAAGCAAAGCTACAGATATGACATAGCATTTGAGATATTACTACTCAAAAAGACTCATATGTAGAAAACCCGCATGCTATTCCTTTGTGTGTGTGTATGCTGGGCTAGAACCCAGAGCCTTTGCACTGTGCTACATCCCCAGTAGTCAGGAAGTTGTCTAGGCTGAACTTCAAATAGTGGTCCTCCTGCTTAAGCCTTTCAGGGTGCTAGGGTTACAAGCCCCCTCCACCAGGCCTGGCTCTTGTGCCCTTCCTTAGATAGCATATGCTTTAGAGGTACTGCTAGTCCCAATTTGTCAGCCTAACTGCAAATAGATCACCAACACTCGAGAATCAGATCTTTTCTTTGTCCTACTCAACATAGCTCACAAGGCACTAATTGTTAATAAATGTCAGATATAAATTAACTAAAAAGGGACCAGATTTCCTGGTAAATTTAATTGAGAAAAGGTAAGAACTCATAAAGCCTTGACATAATTGAAATTTTTGTATTGTTGTAATCAAGGGACAAGTATTATATCTAATTTATGCTGTCTTTGTTAGGTTTTCACAGTTATTTTACTTGGGAGATGTAATTTCCATTGTTGAACAGTTACACCCATTGTTAAGGACAGCCATGTTACAATGGGGCTCTGTTTCTACTAAAGTTATTTCCAATCATGAAGAACGCTTATGTGAAAAATGAAAGAAATGGACTTCAATTGCAATAGAAAAAATTGCAACAGGTACAAGGAAGAAGCTCCTGGCATTCATTTTCTGGAAATTTCGATAATGCATATCAGTAAAAATAATTAGGCACAAAATTCAGCTGTGACTTCTTGGGTAGAGATCGTATAAACACCTACTCCGATGCACCTAAGTTGCAGGATGTTCTTCCCTTTAAGACAAGATGGAAGTGCCAACTGTCTGGAGGGTTAAGGCTGAGGTTGTGAATAAGCCTGCTGTCCCCAGCAGATAAAGTTCAAAGGGATCCAATGGACTGTAAATAGAAACTCAGTAGACTCTTTAACACTTACACAAAGATTTTTTTAAAAGAAAAAATAATCATATCTGTTTCTTCCTTCCTTCAGGCTTTTCCATTCTACAAGCGATTATGGAAGCAGCAGTGCAAAATAACTGGCAAGTGACAGCAAGGTCTGTGGGAAACATAAAAGATGTCCAAGAATTCAGGCGCATCATAGAAGAAATGGACAGAAGGCAGGAGAAGCGATACTTGATTGACTGCGAAGTTGAAAGGATTAACACGATTTTGGAGCAGGTACATTTAAGATTTATTTCACCCCCTCAGCCAACATGTTAAATCATCCTCCTGAAGCAGTTCTCCTATCTGCTAATAAATTAAGTAACCAACAGACTAAATGTGCCAACAGGTTTTTAGTCTCTCTAATCCCTTTTCCTTCTCATTGGCTTTACAAAAAAGAAAGAAAGAAAAGAAAATCTAAGCTGTTGGAAATTGCACACCATGATTAATCTGAAAGTCTGTGCAATCTAACGCTGCCTATTAGATAAACACACTCCTCTGTGCCTTTGTTTAATAGATAGCTATTTCAATGTGATCTCGTTTGCTTCCCGTGCCACCTTCTCAAAAAGGAACAGCCAAGGCATCAGGCAAGGCTGAAGTGTAGGGTTTTGCGCTTCTCGTTGCTGGGATATGCACGGTTCCCAGCCCATTCCGGAAACCACCAACCATTCTTCAGGTTTATGGGTAGTCAGTCACAGTAATAATTAGCAAATTTGAATTGTCAATATTATTTTTGCAAGAGGGAGGCAGAAAGACAGAGAGGAATATGAAAGTGAGTGCATAAGTTAGGATCTCTTTAAAAAGTGAGGTGGCATATGTGAAAAAGTGCTCATGGTGTTTCAAGCCAAAAAGCCAAAAAGCCAAAAAAAAAAAAAAAAAAAAAAAAAAAAAAAAAAAAAAAAAAAAGATTGGGGGGGGGGGGGGGGGGTAAAATTCAGATGGCCAAAAAGTACTCAGTATTGCTTCGATATTTACATTTAAGGCTAAAAATGTTTTTTAGAATAAATTTTTCACTCTAAGCCAGACGGATATTGCGTTTGGGGTAAAGAGTTCAATTGAAGTGTGGTGAAAGTGTATTATTTTCCTCAGAAGTCTCGATTTCCCAGTTAATATCAAAGTGCCTGTGCTGTCATAAACAAAACTGTAAGGGAAACATTTCCATTCTAATTCCATCCCAGTGTACCTAGGGGCCAAACAGCTTCAGAGATCAAAATTATAGTGAGCAGCTGTGGCCTGTGAGAGCTGCTTTATAGCAAATTAAATATTAATAATTTCTCAGATATGCCCTCATAAGAAGAAACTGTAAAAACAAACCAGATCAGGAAAGGGGAAGGACAAGGAAGGGAGAGAGCGGAAGAGAGGGAAGGGGGAAGGAAAGAAGGAACAGAGGGAGGGTCAGAAGAAGGGAGGGAGGAAGGGAGGGAAATTGCTGATGTGTGCGGGGAAACCACAACGCTGGTCTATTAAGAGCAGAATCACGTCTAGTACATCACAGCTCACAGAAAATCTGGAGCCCTAGCCTGGTTAAATCAAGTTTCCCAAATAACATCTTCTGAGCAGCACGAATGATCCACCCTTGCTCTGCTTCCTCACCCCACCCCCACCAAAAAAAAAAAAAAAACTCGTTTGATGTTCTTAGATCTTGAAAGTGAAGAATCAGGTCAGTGATGTTGGTATATGTACTACATGTCCTCTAAAATTCATACCAAAATAGTCCTTTAGTGGGTGACCTACTTAATGGCCCGAAGCACAGGAACATCCTCTTCGCTGTAGTTTGTTTCCCTTCTTTGGAATTACTGACCTTAGTTTCTCGAATATCTTGTATTACATTAAGTATCTGCAGTTTTATAGGACCTTCCACTGGAGTTTGTGACTTTTTAAGCTATAAGTAGTATAAAAAAGTAGTGGGTAGAGCTGTGAATTCCATGTAGCTGAGGGATCTCAGGAACTTAAAATATCAGAGCTTCAGTTTTCTTATTTATATAGTGGAGAAGACAAAATTTCATGTACTGTACGTAGTTAATATAATATCTCTAAAGGGCATTAAATGCTGTAGAAAGAATTATCATTATTACAGCACATGTTCAGGAAAATTAACCTCGCATTACTGAAGAACTGTTCTCTCCTTTCACTTTTCAATTTTCCTTTCTTCTACATGCATATTCTCAGGATCAACATACTTTCTATGTAATTTTATTCTTTATTCTTCTTTTCAACATTATCATAAAACTATAAATTGACGACTGTTTCCTCTACCATTTAAAGTGTTCCTACTAGGCTGTAAGTTCTACAGAGTTTTTTTGCTCACAGTTCTATGCCTGGTGTCCTCCAAAGTACCTGGCACATGGTGATGGACAAATGAATAGATAAATATTGAAAAAGTACGTTTCAGTAAATTCCATTGAAATTTGCCATTTCTACCCAAAGGCCAAAAAAGTACTTGCAAGCACGTGATATGATTGTTAAGTTACATGTATGCGAAAGTTTAAGATGATGGCTCTCTGTTTAAACCTACTCTAGTGATATCATAACTTAGCCATAATTTATTTCTCATATAAAAATAAACTTCTCATTAAACAAATTGTTCATTCTAATAACTTCAACATGATACTTTTAAAAGGATACATTTTTAAATGAATTGAATAATAAGACACAGATACGTCACTTTTCTCATTTGTTTTTAATCATTATTCTGACAAATTTAGCATAATTCATAAGACAAATTTTGGTTACAATGATCACATTTATATCCAAATCAATGCCAAGTTCCCCCAAGAAATGCCTTCAATCTCCAAGTGTTTCCTAATTTGAATGAGATTATTTTCATGAAAAGGAACTTCTTCAGTTTTCCATAAAATGATGTTTCATGTCATTATTTGGGGTGAAAGGATCTGTTACATTTCTATGAAATAATCTGCAACAGATTAGATTTTGGCATACAGTTCATATTTTACTCCATATCCAATGAATGTTAATGAAAACACCTCATCTTGGTAGTGTTTAAATGTAAACAAGTCTTTAACATAGTGTCATATAGCATAATCTCCACATTTCTTAAGATGTTCTTTGTGCATGTTCAAACACTTAGAAAGCAAATCAAAATTCTTCTAACATTTCTTTCAAAGCTCTTTTTAAAACTCTTTCAACCCTTCACATAATAGTGGAGAAAAAGAGTCAATTAAGTACTAGTACATCTTTAATATCTCTAATAATTAATGCATAAGGAAAGTATTCCGAATTTATAGCTGTAAGCATTAGCAGAGAAAAAGGATGGGGCAGAGGTAAATAAAACCCTATGGGGCTTTGGGGCTCAAAGAATACTTAGAAACTATACATTCTGAGTCAACAATATTAAGACCGTGTTCTATAGTAAGATTTAAGCTTAGAAGGGTGAATGAACCATGGACTCAACCCAGGAGCTTCCTGTGACCATGAGGTGCTTTACAATGCTCGTCAACTGCCTGAATCTGATGAATAAACATTAGTTTTTGAAAAAGTAGCATCTCAGAGAGTTTTTCTGTTCATGACCACACAGGTGCTGCACCTCAGCAGTACCTTCCTGTGGACTTCTTCTGACGATTATGTCTAGTAAAATCATGAAGCTGTGTTGGGCCCTAATGTTTATTTGGAGAGGAAGAATGGCAAAGCGATTTTGAGCACGGACTCCGGAGCCAGTCTGCATGGATTCAGTCACTAGTCATGTAGTTACTAAGTTCTATGTGCCTCCATTTCCTCAGAGTAAAGTGGGAATGAAAATTTTACCTAAATAAGTTAATATATGCAAAGCTCTTAGAAAGGTGTCGGAAACCTTGCTGGTATAAAGCTTTGATGCTAAAATGAAGTATTTTCACACACGTTACCTCATTTGAACCTCACTATGGGAGGCAGGCAGGGCACATGTGTTTATCCCACACTTACAGATGACACACTGGGGCTTGGGGACATGGAGACGAGTTGCCCAAATGTGGCTATCTGCTCAGTCTCAGGAAGTGGCAAAATAAGGGCAATCTCAAGTCTTCGGAGTCCCAGGTCAGTGCTATTGACTCTGCACCACACCACTTCTCTTTATTTATAAGTTATTCTTTAAATAAATAGTCAGCCACTGTCACACCCAGATTTGGCCTGCTCATCAGGTTGTACCTTAAAACACTTGCAGAGTAATTAAAGGTGATCCAAAGAAGATCAGAAAAAAAATGATTAAAGGGTTAGAAGATAGGGCCCTGAGGAAAGGCTACATGTGTTAGAGTTGTTTATTCTGGGGAAAGAGAGCCAAGAGGCAGTTTAATCGCCATGCTCAGGTCTAAAGAGTGATCATAAAGAGAGCCCTGACCAACAGTTCTGCATGCCTAAAGTCAGTACTAGAGCAAACGAAACGACCTAGAGTAAGGACGGCACTAGAAAGGCCCCTGCGAAAGGAAAAGGGAACTGGAAGACAGGAAGATCTCACCAGCCCAGGGTCTACGAAGGTGAGACCACACTGAATTAGCAAGAAGTCAGGTCTTGAAGACCTTTAAGATTATTTCCAAGAACACACAAAATTTGTAAGTTAATTTTGTATGTCGACAAGTAAAATTCCTTAGAGAAGATTTATGTTAATGAATTGAAAAGGAAAATGTCATCCTTTGGGATTCATGGGGGAATAAAAAAAATCTGTGAACTTCCAAGTCCCCTTTACCAAATTGTTCAGTAATTGCTTATAACCTATGTGCATCCTCCTTACAGATAAAATCATTTCTAGATTACTTGGAATATCTAATACAATGTAAATGTGTTATGTATGTGTATTTGATACAGGTGATTATTTAGGGGATAATGACAAGAAAAAGGGATCTGCATGTGTCCAGTGGACACGAGCTTTTAAAATATGCTCCATCTCTAGTGGACTGAATCTGTGGATACAGAACCAGAGGATGTAGAGGCCCAACTAGATTTCCTAATTTGCTTAGCCATTACATATTCAAAGGAGTGTACCCTTAAAGAGATTTAAATATTGTCTTTGTCCTGTTTTCATTTTTCCACAGATAATTGAGAGGTAAATCTCAGATTTTTCTCCATATAAACTATTGCATGGGCTAAAAAGGACCCAAATTGATTCAACATTCAACCCAGGAAGATTATAGAATGTATGATTTCTCCTGGAGATATTCTGGGCTAAGTCACATCGTCATGGATCATGTAAAATTAGGGCTTTTTAAGGACAGAATTCTGAACCAGGTCAATCCCTTACATCCTTCTTATTTGAGGAGCTGAGCCCTAGTTATAACTTCAAAGACAGCAATTTTAAGAAATAAAACACCTAAGTTAGTAAGAAAGGATTCTAAAGATAACAGTTTAAGCACAGTGATCAATATTAGGTGCCCTTCTGAAGTATAAAGCTATGATATTAGGGAAATGGTTCTCAGTGTAAAATATCTTTAGCAATTGTGGTCACTGGAGCATCGTTGTCCAAAGCCAGACCTAAGAGAGGGAAGCAAAGACGTGCGGCTATGAGCGCAGTCCCTGCCACACCCACTTTCTCCTCAGCAGACACTGGCACAATCCACGTCCCTCCTCTTTATTAGTCCCCCTCCACACTAAGTCTTCCTGTCAATGTTCCCTGCAAAGACATAAGCTCATTTCCAGTCTATGCACAGTAAGTTGACCGGCCAATCAGTTTCCCTTCTTGGAATATTTTCTTTTGTGGCATAGGTAAGTAAGCGTAAGCTTGATAATCAAGTCATGTCACTTCAAATCCTACCTCCCTCATTTCTCTATTGTGTGACATTGGAAAAAGTAACTTTATTTCTTTGGAGATACAGAGATACATTTTCTCGACTTTTTTTTTCTTTCTTCTTTCTTTTTTTGAGACAGGGTCTCACTTTGTAGCCCAGGCTGGTCCTAAACTCACTGGTGTAGCCAAAGCTAGCCTTGGACTCAGGACAACCTGCCTACCTCAGCCTTCTGAGTGGTGGGATTACAGGTTTGCGCCACAATGCCCAGCTTTATATGGTGCTGGGGAATCTCAAACTCAGGGCTTTGTGCTTGCCAGGCAAGTGCTTTAACCACTGTGCCATTTCTCCAGCCCCACCATTTTCTCGTCTTAAAAGACAGTTTCACTATCATATTTGCCTGTGAAAAGTACCCGACACAGTTGTTGGTACCAATTAAGCATTCACTAACTGGGAACCAGAGCTATTTGCTCATGATTGTTGAGTTTCTACATTTATAAAAATAAGTTAGTTAAGGACTAATGAATAAATGTTAGTTTTGGGAAAAGTAGTAGACAAAGTTAAGGATGACTGCTCAAGATGGTGTGGTGGTGCAGACCTGCAATCTCAGGACTCTGGAAGGCTGAGGCAGGAGGATTTTTATGTCTAGCCCAGCCTGACCAACGGAGCAAGACCCTGTCTCCAAAAAAAAAAAAGTCTTAATGAATTTCCAACATCATTTAATATACTCAAAGGCACAAAAATTTTGGGCTACATATACTGACTGGGTACTTTTAATAATAAATATACATTAAGTGCTTACTATGTCCAGATACTATTATATGATCTATATTTTAATAAATATGTGTTAAATATTTACTATGTTCCAGGCACTCTTTTAAGTGAAATATATATAGATATAGACTTACATACAGATATAGATATATAAGGGGATTTAAACCTCCTCATATTAGACCTAATAAAACAGATGGAAGTGTTATCTCCATTTTTCAGATGAGGAAACTGAGACTTAGGGGTCATGAAGCTAATACAGGGTGAAGCTGAACATAGAGACTTTGAACATAGAGACTATGATTCCAGATGCTGTTAATCACTGAACTAATCAGCCTTGAGTCTGAGTTTTTCAATTGAAGTTGAGTCAACCAGAAATTATAAGGAATGGGCATCTTGAGAAAGCATGGAGTAGCTTTCTTTACACAACAGGTATTTCACAGATATTTTCTCTGGTTGATGAGGATCCATATCTTATTAACATACAGAATTAAAAATACTCCTCTTAATCGTACCGTTTGGTAAGAGCTTATTTGTGAAAAACAAGTTAATTTATTTATGCTGCCAAAAAAATGTCACTACAGAATAGGTCCCATGAGAATAGAACTGAATCGTGAGGGGGAGCTCATTCAGAGTGACATGCATGACAGCTAGCTTGTATGTCTTTGTACTTTTCTGCTCAGATTAAGAAACCACAACATCCACTGTCATACCAAAAATTACCCTAAGTATTGTTCATTTCATCCTTCCCTTGTGAGGGAGCAGCCTGGATGTCACTGGCAGTGTCTGGCAGGTGCAGGTCTTATTTTCCCATTTTCATCTCCCCAAAGCAAGAGGAATATAGGACTGGTCATGGAGAAGCATGCATGTTCATATGATATGTAGTTTAGGTGAGTTCTTAGCTGTTTTGATTTCTCTCTCCCATGCACTGTCAGATATTGGTAAGGAAAGCCTTGAGTTCATACCCCAAACACCAAAACATGAAGACTTTAGCTTTTGCTTTTTTTCTCAGTGTCAACGGGTTTTTGAAAGACTAGTAACAAGTTGAGCATCAAGAGTGCAGGGATAAAGGGGAGAGGGACACAAAGGCAAACTGGACACAGATCAGAGTACACAGGCACAGACAGTCCAGTAGAGTAGAGGATGGGGCACGATAGGGTAGTGAGGGAAGAAAATGACAATTTATGCCATAGGATATAAGAAAAAAATGCCTCATCTTGTTTAAAACTGGCCTCCTCAAATAGAGTGGAGGGTTTTTCATTTAAATTTCTCTAAATAGTTGCATTTCCTTTGTCTGTGGTACTGGAATTACATAGTTTTAGAAGGAATAAAGAATTGTCCAGCAAGTGCATATCATCAGAGTAAGTCTTGGAGAACTTGACACATCCATCTCAGCTTTAGGTGAGTCTAGTGTTTAAGATGGGTGAACTCAGGGCCTGGCTTCTACTCTGCCCTGCCCTGGCCCCAGCATATTTGTGCCCCTCATAGGTAGCAGGGCTGGCTTTGGAGGATCCTGATTCTATCACCTTCTAGATTTATTTTAAGAAAGTAAGTTACAGAGTCCTGGGTGGACACACAGGCTAGGTCAAGGCAAACTCTGTTTTAGGACTTTTAAACATTTAGATATTATATCCAGCTCTTCACTTGTACCCTCGCTGTGTGGCCTAAAAAGTCTGAGAATAGGCCACTCCTATTCACCCTTATCTCTAATGGCCTGAAAAGCATAAATGCTCCTCTAAAAATGTCCAGTATATTCCCAAAGAGCAGGTTTTCCTTTCTAGTTGTATTCAGTGCAAATGTATCTGTGCCAACCATCTTTCATGGTATTTGTGCGTGAGGTCAGCTTGAGGAAGGTGCTTTTCATAGTAATGAAATTTCTTCCCAAATAATTTAAATGGTATGGAGAGCCAATCAAATGTCTGGTAGATCTGGGATAGAGCGATATTTCCCATTGCTTCCTTGAAAGATTTTATCATACTGCTCTGATGTCTCAGGAGTGGTGATAAACTACCCCCTGGGAAGCTTCCCAATATTCTCATATCTTTTGCTTTATTCCATACATATTCCCTTCCATCCTATCCAAACTTTATTCTTATTTTTGTTTCAAATTACACAGCTTTCAAAAAGAAGATAGAGAGTATGGCTGGGATAAATTATAAGTCTGGAGACATAGAGGTAGGGGAAGGAAATTATTCAAATTTCCCCTTCTCTTCTCCACAATGACAGCCATAATTTACATGGAGGCATTATGTCTAGTGAGATTCTTTTCAACACTAGAGTTTACCTAGGAAAGATTATCTATTCTTAGAATTCCAAAGTTCTACGAGGCGACTACTTTCAGAGGCATAGTTACAAGGTGAGAGTTAAACATTCTTTCACCACTGCAAAGTAGTAGTTCTATACTTCATGCTTAAGTCTTTGACTTTCATGACATCCAAATTATACAGTGGGCTAGGAGCTAGATAAGAGACATACCAGTTAAACTGAAGCTACCTTGAACCCAAGCAAGATGTCATTTCTTGACTAACCCATGTCTATAAGGGATCTGAGTGAAAAGTCTTTCAGAATCTTTAAAAGGCAAAGTCAAGTACAGGATTTAGCAGATGTTACTTAATTTCAAAGGGCAATCTCAGGTCATGCTCCCATGAAAGACACAAGGGCTGTAGAGAATGAGACTTTTCAGAGTGGAGGAGTAATTGCCTAGCTACCTAAAAAATCACTGCATATTCAGGAGGTAACTCATGAAAAAAAAAGAAAGGAAGAAAAGCAAATGGGATCCAACCTCTAAAACTAACATTGTAATTTACGTGGGAAATGTCCCAGGCAAGAAGTAGCCAACTGTTCTGAGGTATCACACAGGGGCTTAAATTCCGAGTACTATACTAGGCACTATTGGAAGAAACAGATGTTCCTCCTCCTCCTCCTCCTCCTCCTCCTCCTCCTCCTCCTCCTCCTCCTTCATTTGGAGTAGCCCTTAACAATGTTAATTGGCTAAAAAGCACCTTCTAAACACAATATAATAAAGTCTAGGTACATACGTGTAGTAGGACAAAAGGAATTGGAAAATCCTGAAAGTTACTTTTGCATATGATTACATTAGCCACAAAATGTAAAGTTAAAGTATTTCTAGTACCTATAATGCCTCTCCATCTTTTTCTAGACTCATATATAAAGGATCCATTCTTCTTTGATTTCCCTGCACTCTAGTCCTGTATGGACAAGCTTTCAAACTTAGATCAATACATACCCAATCATATCTATTGATTTTCTTTTATATTTAGTGTATCTTACTAAGTTGTTCCCCTTCTTTCTCTACTCCAATCATTGCAGGTTTCTCTCTATAAATTGATTGCTTCAACCATCCTTTTCAAAGACCCTTTTTGTCACCTAACCAATACAATGGTGTCTATTACTTTACTTACTAGCACAACGATTTGATGCTATTACCTAGCAGTACTGAAATATCTAGGTGAACATAGTGAGATAAAATGTATTTCAGAACTACAGAACGTTAATGCCAAAAAGAAGCCCATGGTTGAATTTCATAATGATGCTCACTGTAAACATGGCCACTCTCAAGTCCAATTTAATGTCCTCTTGGCCCTAAGTTAAAAAGAGTCAGTCTTCAACATATTAGGGAACTTTGATACTCACTGGCACCTTAAATAAACCCATTCTCTTAGATACAAAGAGATTTATTCTAGGAGTTAGTAGCAGACATCAGTATTCTATATTTAGGGTTTTATCTTTGGCTTATTAACAAAAATGGCCTGATTTTCTGGTCATACTTTACACTAGACTGGCTAGAATGGCTTTGCAAACATTTAGAAGCAAATCCCCTCTGGGAAAAATAAAAAGGAAAAAACTCATTTAAGATCATTATTTTGAAACAGCAAGAACCTTGTTTGTTTCATGTGATGGGAGCTTTGGTCTCAAAAAGGAAATGTTCTTACTCAACCAACAGTTCCTCTTCTCATTTTTTAAAGTTTGATATTTCATTATTTGATTACTTCCTGTGAGGATTGGGGTTTATTTTAAAAATCAACACAAACTCAGATTTCATTAGGGAAATTCAGGGTTCCCTAGGAGACCTCTCCTTGGTTGAGAATCTTTAGGATAATGAAGATACTCAGAGGTTTTATGAAGCAGAATACAGAAGCCTTGAGGCCAGAGAAGTGGGTTTTAGCCCCAAGATATACAACTTCAAAAAGTCAATCTCTCTGCATCTCCATGTCCTAAACAATAAAATAGATGTGTGGAATGTGATGGTCCCTTCCAGTTCTGACAGGCTGTGATTCCCAAAACCATGAAAAACAAGGTACAGAATTCAAGAAATACCAGTGGGAGCTGTATCTCGGTGCCAGAACATGTGCTTACCATGCATGTGACCCTGGTTTCCATCCCTGACAGAAAGAAAGAAGAAGAAAAGAGAGCGTGAAAGGAAAGAAAAGAAAGGGAGAGGGGGAGAGAGAGAGAGACTGAATCACAGTTCATTTTGCCCTACCTAGTCATAGACTGGGGAGAGAGAGGGGAATGTGTCTTCCTCTGCTAAAGAAGCTATGCTCTAGAAGGATAAGACAGACAACACAATGGTTCTGGAAGGCTGAATATGATAATAATCTAAAACTGTGTGATTCAATTTTTCTGTTTTCTCAGATTACCCAACTAGTGACTATCATTAATATTTTTTCTGAGACTCTTAAAAGCCTCAGCATCAGTAAGCTTTGCTGAGAATTGAAGACAGAGATGATAGAGAAATTGAGATAATATGCCCTAGAGCCAGCACACAGTCTGGAAGTTTATCATTTACCTCTATCCTTAGAGCACAGAACAACAAATGTCCCCATTAATAGGAGTTTCTTGTTGATCAAAGCTATGCCACATATGTGTGTATAAATATCACATCAGCCCTTCTGGAAAATGCCTAGGAAAAATTCCTATTAAGCGCTTCTAGTAGTTGGATCATGATTAACTGAGATTTGTTTCTTCATCACAGGCCTAGCGTAAGTTTGTCACTATATTCACATCCACTACTGTACTCCTGCTTAGATGTTCTTCGCACACAGCAACACATCGTATATTACAGTAAAAAATCATTAAATTAGGACTTCATCCCCATCCATTAAAACCTGACTTTTAAGACTAAGTTTAATACCTTATTCTAAAATTATAAAATATTCAAGTGGAACAATTAAACTGATATAAATATTATCCCTTGTTTCAAGCTAATTCTATCTCTTAAATCAAGCTAGACCTCAGACACACTCTTTAAAAACAACATTAACTAAGCATAGCTATTTAATCTTCCACAGGTAATGCACGTATTTTCAGTTGTCATGGAATAAAAGCCGCCCATATGCTTTACTTTTGTAGCTTATACTGTGAATACCTGTTAAGTCTTCGCAAGCACTGAGTGGTTGGTGAAGTCCTATAGGCTAGAATTACTGGCTTGTGAACATTTGAAAAAAAATTTAAATCTTCACGCAGATTTATTAGAAAATTTCCCTAGAGTAAGAGCTACAAAAAAAATAGCAATTAGGTTTGTCATACAGCTGCATGATTATAGGGTCTTCTAGATTCTAACAGATTCTGTCTGAAACAATTTCTGGAGGGTTCCAAAAACTACCGTTTATAGCATCAACAAAAAAGCTGGTTACTGCTCTTGCCCACATTACCACATGGACCTTACTTTACAATAATTTAGACCTTTGGGCTCCCGTACAGAGAGGCACCAAGCAAATAGGAGTAGTGACAAAGAAACAAAATAAAATGTGTGAGTTGGATTTATCACACTAACACTAAAGGGTAAAACCAGTAGAAGATTCATGTGAATATCTGGACCTTGCTTAGACTGAGTGTGAGAACAGTCCTGGACCAGTCTCATGACGTTGTTGTCAACAACCACCCAGCCCTTCTAGCCAAATTAACCTCATCTTTGCTGGGAGAGCTTTCCTTCAGCGCAGATTTGACAGGGTCAAAATTTTTGCTCAAAGGTCATGAGAGATTTATAAGTAAGAAGCATTATTCCATAGGTCAGGGGTGGAGTTTGGAGACATGAGTGACAGTCTCATATCACTAGGAGCAGAGCTAAAGTAGAAGAAACTAGTAGTCAAAGATCACTGCTCTGTCCCCTACCTACCTGTTCTATTGCCTTCCCAACTTATGTGTGCCACCACCATTAACTTTGAAAAATAGCAACTCAACACATCGCTTATGAAAGAATCCAATTTTAGAGCAGACACCAGAAATCTGGCAAAATTCTTTTCCAAGATCCTTGTGTAAGTTTGTACAATCGCTTCACCTTTCACCATCTTAGCAGCATCAGCCACAAAATACATAGAAATCTTTCTGCACCTAACCTTGATGATGTTAGGATGAATGAGACAGTTTCTCTAAGGCACTGTAAGATCTTCAGAGAGAGCAAGTCTACAAATGCAAGCCATGATAATTAGAATTACTGCACTTGATCTTCTTAGGACAAAGAAAACATGGATGAGGAAAGAAACGTTTGGTCACTGGGACTGAGAACTGAAAAAGAATTTGTTTTAGTTCTTTCTTGAATCTGACGCAGGTCTCAAGACAAAGAGGCAGACTGGCAAAGTCAGGGAGGAGTTTGACAAAGCACCTTTTTCTGGCCTATAGTGTTACTAGGCATGATCCTAGGGCATTCAATGTCTTTCACCGTATGTTGTTACTTTACCACAGTCATCATAATGGTTTAAGATTGGTGAGTGCTACCAAGTAAGTAAGAGATGCCTTGATTTGAACTTTGTTTTATAGGCCAAGCAGCTCTTGCCTATCCCAGTGGAATTAACTGGTCATAAAAAAATTGGGTGGTGTATTCAGATGTAAGCAGTTGACCTTGTTTCTTTGCCTGTGATTCTCTCCTAGTAGAAAATCTAGCTTCAGGTGTATCTGGGACTGGAACAGGAAGGGTTAGGGTCCCTGCCGTGGTCAGCATCAGCAGTAAATATGTCTGCAAATTTTAATAGTGGAAACACAGGAAAAGAAAAATTAAGTGAACTGATTTGCAGATAAGAATCTCAAAATGATGCTATCAGGCATACACTCTCACTGGTTTTAAATAAAAGGACCAAAATAGAGTGTGACTTCGGTAATACTGTGTCTTGAATTAAGAGATGGCTTTCAGGGACACAGAAGCAATGGACTAAGGAGTCAAAGAGGGCACTGTGGAAAGCTTCTTAGTGGTCATCCAAGTGCCCTGCCATCCCAGCTCTCTCTCTTGAGCAGCTCTGAGAGTCCTTTGCACTTCTCTTGACCTATTTTGCACTACGGTCCATGCTTAACTCGAGAACTTCCTACTCAATAAGGTGCTCTTCCTCCTGCTTCCCTGACCAATATAAAATCAATTGTTACTTGATAGGCTGTTTTGTTGAAGTTTTCTCACAGGCACAGAGAGAAGAAACAAAACTTATTTTCACACATATTAACTTAATTTTGGTCTCATTCAGTCAAGCATAGCACAATCCTTCAAACTCTGACCGAAGCTCCTCTATTTTGTGTCCATGGCTACTGCCTCCAAGGGGCCCAGAGACAGCTGCAGCGAATGACAGAAAAGTGAATCTCCCAACAGAGCCATTGGCTTTTCCGTACTAGTCACATCCTTAACAGGTGGCAGCAGGCCCATCCCTGAATCCTCAGGCATTTTCCTTCATCAGCGAGCAGGAATGCTGCTTTGTGTCCTTCCCAGGGTGAGAGTTGGGTGTGGCTCCTGCTCACACCCATCCTGTTGACGACAAAGGGCTACTTCGACTAAGTAGGCCAGGTTTTGCCTTAGAAAACTTCACAATGGTGTGTCTGTCCAGTGAATCTGTTGACTGCATCCTGCACAGTAACATCCTCCTTGCTAAATTACAGCCAGTAATAACACACATAAAACCCTGTACACTTTCTTTCATAGTTCTTACTACTCAGTGACCTGCAACTCATGCTGTTAATTTCTCAACTCATGTCAAGAATGCATGCATGACAATCTCAGGCAATCAAAGTATATATTTTTGAAAAAAAGAATATTACTGGTGGCTCATGTACTGGAGGATTTGTGAGCCAATAGAAAATTACATGTTTTCTTCAAATAAAGATAAAGCTGTTCGGCCCTCAAATTGTCTTTATGAGTTCCATATTACTTGCTTTACTCAGAATTTAGCTGGGAAGCTGTCAGATGGCAATATGTGTTTTTACTGTATTCCAGGAGGTAGAGTTGATTCGTGGGACTAGTCCTGTCTGCGATCTTTACAACAAAACCCAACATAGCTAACAGAGACTGCACAAAGAGGACCAGCTCAGAGTCAGTCAGTTGTGGTAGCTAAAAGGAACTCATTACTCAAGAGTTCTCTTTATAAAAGCTAAATAAATAGGAATAATATGTGAAATGAGAGAAACAAGTGCACAGCTTCATCTTCTTAACTGCATGAAGAAAGGAAACAGAAGGCCATTATGCACAATCCTTTCCAGTAGGTTCGCTGAGGTGTAAGGAGATGGTTTCAAGCTCTCCTTGAAAGCTCTCTATTCATGCCACCTATCTCTGTAATTCTGGATAAGAACGAGTGAAAAATCTAAAGAAAAAGTAAAAACAAACGAAGCATGTTGTGAGCTCGCAAGGACATCATGGTTTAGTAGGGAAGCATCCCAGTAAACAGACATCACGCTCCAAAGTGGTAAGTGCAGAAACACAGGGGTGCACAGATCCTAAGAAGAACTCAAGAAAGATTTGCCTACCTTAGTCTCTCTCATGATTGACTGAACTGAGTTCTCAAGGACTCATTGATATTCGTCCAGTTTGGTGAAAGGGGGGTGGAAATTTATATTTGTAGGAGCATGATGATCCCCACTTTCAGTTCAAGATGGATACTGCTGAGTAGCACCATATGAAAATTGAGGCCCACTTAGCTGTCATAAAACAGAAGGGCAGAAACACGATACTAACCTGATCATGAACTACAGTGGCTAGAACACTACTCGACCTGTCATCATGACCTTTGGATCTACCCTTAACAAAATTTCCCACCAGCTAACACAATAACATGGTATTTGGATTTAGAAAACTGTGTTTTGTGATTCAACTGATTCTTAACTTTACAATGAGGAAATCTAAGCAGTAAGAAAGAGATGAGCATGCATAATGCCCAGATCCAGTTCAGGGCCCACAGCCTTAGTGCCACAACACCTAAGACTGTGCCAATACATGGACTAAACAGGCACGTGTGTATGGGTTCCCCCTGAAGAGGCCACCTGCCCTCTTGACCCCATACTTCCCACAGGACTGCATGGAATTAGTGTTTAGGCTAAGATGAACTTTCCAGAAGAAAGTATACAATGCCAGAAAAGAAGTATTTTAAGTGAAAATCATTTTCCATCCTTCTTCCCTGTTTTTTTAAAAATACTGTCTTTTTCATCATCCACAAACATCCATTAAATAGCTGACAGGCTAATTGAGATGGCAGGAAACAGGCCTAAGTTGGACAAATAATGAGTTGGCTGGGGCAAGATAAGAGGTAGAAATAATATAGGAATCCACAGGAGGAAAGCATCATCAGACACTGGAGCTGGGACATAGGCTTCACGAGTCCAGGGTTTTATATTTTGTTCACTGCTGTATCCACAGCATCTAAAAGAGCTTGGATTATAATGACTCAAAAATGTTTGCAAAATTAAACAAATAATCTTATTGAGTTTTTGTTTTGTTTTGTTTCTTCTGACGAGGGATACTCTGACATTTACCACTGTAACTGTGGCTTTTACTCATGGTGCACAACAGGGGCTCTCTTAGGGAGACTTGTAGAAATAACTGCTCAGCCTATGACTTCTACCTTTGCAAAATCATAACCTAGGACTTTTTTTGTTCTCTGCTTTCCCTACCATGAATGAGATTTTATAGGTTTGAAGAACAAATGTGGGTTCAGAGCTCTTTTTGTTCACTTGTTCATTGTAACCTCAAGCTTTTTTGAAGAAGGGGCACAGCCCTTAGGCAACAAAGCCATTCGTGGGAAACACAACTCTCATTATTTGCTTGGCTCCTGTAACAAGGCAGAAGACAGATTATGATTTGAGAGTAAGCTCCTTTAATGAGATTTAGTTAAGGTTGAAGGATAAACAGTTGTGATTATTGTTGGTAGGCATAGTTTGTAAATCTCTGTTTTAGATGCTTATATTCCTTATAAGGGGGGGGGGGGCTAAAATAGGCATCAGTGTACAATTCCATTTACAAAGTGAAATCAGAAAAGGAAAGCAGTTTTCAAATACAGTCATTTTGCACATCCCCAAATGCTCCAATTCTTGGATCTCAAAGGCTTTGCACCAGGATAAGATTTTTTTCATTATTTTTTTTTTCTATTCTACAAATTCTCGCTACTTTCAGCTTCCAGGACTTGCAAAGATGTGAATAACTAGAACATCACAGAACACTAAAGGGCAACCCAAGCAGTCCTGTAAAAAAAAAAAAAAGAAGAAGAAGAAGAAGTGGAGATAAAGCACCACAGTGACTTACTGTCACTTCATGATACCAAGGTGCAGGGCCAGAGTGCAATTTCAAGTAAAAATTTTATATTGACATAAATGGAGAAGGATCCAGTTTCAAAACAAAAAATGCTCAATATGTGATCTTTCTCTCTGACTCCTTCGCAAATCATCCAGACCAAAATCATTTTCAGCCCTGTGGGAATATCTCCTAAGAATTTAAAACACCCTCTACTGTGTACCACCACACAGAAATGGTGCTGCATGTGTTGCCCACTCTGATCTTTTCACTTTTGGAGAAGTATATTTCAGAAAGTTTCTGGTTTTTTGGCAGAACCCTAGAAAAAATTAAAAGACCCCACCTAGGTTAGCCTTGCATTCTTAAATTAAAAATCCTTGGTTAAGGATCTTTCCTGTAAAGTAGGAATAAACATTGCTTTGGTAGAGTTTTTCCATATTTTTTGAAGCTTATTCACAATGTATTTCCTTATGATCTTTTGAGGTGGGTAGGACTAATAGTTGCTTTTTTTCTATGTAATCATAGATGAGAGACGTGAGAAGGTTAAATAACTTGCCTGAGATCACATGGCTAACAATGATGAATTCCAGTCCTAAAGAGCTAGGCCCAATTTATACACCATATAAAAGCGGCGATGGAACTCTTGTTATACAACGTTAACTATGTGCTGCCCCCAAACAACTCCTCTGCTTTTCAAAGATATGGCTAATAACCTTTGCTTTTGGCTTGGGCATTTTTATTTCCCCCTTCCCCACTCTGTTTCCTGAAAGAGCAATTAAGATCCATCTGGGACTAATTACAGCGATTCTTGAATTTGAACTTGTAGCCATTACCCAATCGAGGTCACTTATTTTAAATTAACTTGCCTAGTCAGAACACAGGTTTGGTTATCTTCACAGCCCAGTGCAGAGAGGCACCGGCTCACTCAGACTTTTAATTAACTAGCTAAATAACCTGCACTGTGAAAAGCTGCCTATGATTTGACGGACTCATTCATTTGCATTCAGACAAGGATCAAAATACATTGTCAGAACTTGAGGGACCGAGTCCTAGAAACCTTCACGGTCTCCTGTTCAAGGCTGCGAGCTTCTTCCCTTTGGTTCCCTCTAATTATTTTTCCTGTGCTTTTGTTCTGATTATCCAACATTCATCACAAGTGCAGCTTGTGATTAAACAATGACAATTCATATCATATGCTGATAGGGAGTTGAAAATTGGAGTCAGGATCATATGAACCAAGCACAGACCTTTGTGAAATAATTAGGGGAAACCAAAGGGAGATTGTCAGGATGCCCAGCAACAAAGGAGACCTTCCAAGGCTTCAAGGCACAACTGCTCCCCACTTCGGTAACAATGTATAATAAGGGTAGGTACTCAGTCTTCACTGAGCTGAACTCATGGCGGGAGCGGATCATCCCAAAATAATGACAATTTTTATCATGAGGAATTAATAGCTGCTCACACTTAGTGACTGGGCTTCTGGTTCACTCAAATCTGACTTTGACTCTAAGCTCCGCACTTTCTGCTTTGTGAAGCCTTAGGCAAGTTACCAAACATCTCTGTGCTCCAATTTTTAACCTGGAATATGAAATTGATACTATTATTTTTACCTTAAGATGTTATAGAAGGCTCCAATGAAATGAAATATTTTTTAAAAAATCATTCATCACAGTGTCTTATGCAGAATAAGCACTTAATGAATGTGGGTCTGTCTTCTGTTTCACCCACCAACATGCCTTCATCAAGGGCATCTTTCCACTCGGGATTCTCTTTCCTTTCTGCCTGTGAGCAACAGTTCCCCCTCATTCAAGGCCTCATGTATAATATCCCTCCTGCTTCTCCAGCTAAACCTTACCCCGATTCTATCTCCTACACCTGACCTTGTTCAGTGCCCATCCTTCCAGTACACTTTTCTATATTTTATATTACTTTAAAAGTCACCATCTTCTGCAGCTTCCTATGAAACCTGGACTTTTCTCCAGGGTGTACTATCCTTTAGGGTCACCATGCTAGGAACACTTTTTAGCACTGTCTCCGCACCACCCACTGGGGCTGTATCCTGTAAGGTAACCAAGATGAGTTAAGAGAGAGAAACGGGAGAAAGGAAAACATGTTGATTAAATTTCCTTAGATCATAGGGGCTCCGCTAGGACTTTTAAATGTGTCTCTTCCTTTAGGCTTATGACATTCATAAAAGTAGGTAGCCTGGCCCTACAGAGAATTAGATTGGATTTCTTACTGTTTTGTGTATCCACAAAGTCTGCAGATTCAAGTAAGAAAGCCTGGCACAGCAATGACTCCTTGTTCCAGAAAAGAAATGTGCACAAGGTCAATGGCCAGTTATTGTCAGAGTGGGGCATGCCAGGACACCTGGCCCATGTTCTATAATACAGAAGAGAGATCTATTGTAGTAACAGTGCCAAATTTCTGTTCTCACCGCTTTCACTACCTACCCACATTCAAAGCCTGATCTGCCCTGTGGCAGAAACACTGTGATGAGTACAGTGACACAGCTCCGGCCTAGCCTGTGCTCCTTTCCCAACACGACGCACATGCACACACACACTTCTTTCTCATCCATTGTTGCTGTGTGGTCTGAATTTACAGTTCTGTTGGATGCTTCAGATAAAAGAGAAGGAGTAGTAGAAGAACGCAACGTGGATTGTTTTGTGGGTGGTTTATCCCCCAGTTTCTTGTCGTTTTCTACCCTAAACTCCAATGTGAAAACTCCACATGCGTCCCTCAGCTCCTTCCCCCGACCTCCACCCCAGTGCAGTGTTACCCTAACCACTGGTCCCAGTACCACTCTGCCTCCAAGCACTGTGGCCATATCTCCCATCCATAGTAGCAGGAAATTTCTACCTACTGGGGTTCATGGTGTGAAGTCATGAAAGGCTTCACGAAGGAGGCCACATATAAACTGGGCTTTGAAGGGTCGATGTGATTTCTGCAATGAGTGATGAGGGGAGGGAGCAAAAGAAATACAGGAAAAGCACTGAGCACTGTTTGAGAACTATAGACACATTATTTCATATATCTTTTACTACAGTTCTATGCAGTAGAAACAAAAGAGGGACCCATTTTGCATCTAAATGAAACTCAGAAAGCTTAGTTTAATTGCCCAGAATTACCAAGCAAAGCAGGGACTCTAACGCAAGCACTAAAGCCTGTACTCTGCAGCCTCTCAATGATTCTATTCCCTATTTTACAGATGGAAAACTGAGGCTGAGCATTTAAGCTGCTTGCCTAAGATTACAAAGCTTATCACTGGCAAAGCTAGGATGTATTGCCTTTAACAAATCCCATTCCAGCCATTTATAATCTTTCTAACTGCAATTCGCATACCAGTCATTTCAGTCACAAGTTCTTATGGAGTCAGCTCTGGGTACCACCACACCAAGTGCATATAGTTGCTCTCAATCAAAATCCCTGCTCTAGTGTGTGAGCACTGCAGAACAGTGCCTCAGTGTGCTCCTGAGGTCAGGAGAAGTGGCCCTCTCAAGTACATACTCTTTTCATTTTCAGAATAACATTTTAAGTTATCTGTTTGTCAGGTTCCCACTTACAAAACCACAGGGAAGAAAAATTCCATAGATCTTTAGCTAGAGACAAAGTGCTTTCTATCTATAGCAGGTAATGAGTTAATCATTCTCTCCTCAGTTGTACTTGATGCATATTTCTGCTTCCATGCTTCTCCCACTGAGTTATAATTGCCTGTTAACTTGGCTGCCTTTCCCACTTGAGTGTGGGATACTCCAGGTGAGGGACCAGTTTTTTGTGACCTCTTCCCAGCCTCAGAATTGGCACAGGCAGGAAATTCAACAACCGTTCATGAGAAGCAAAGAATGAAATGTTCATGGAGGTAGACCTTCCCTTCCATCCACTAAGGATTTCAATCCATTTTCTTTCTGAGTCCAGTGGTATACGGGAAACCTGGCTTTTGGCAAAAGAAAAAAAAAAAAAGGCTTGCTTTATAGTACCGATTGATTTCTGTGATCACATAATTCTTGAATATGTAAAAGTCAGCGTTGGGGACCCCCCTGTGTTAGGCTGAAAGTCAGTGATTGTGCCTAGAGTGCCTCAACTGCTGGTTGTATGTCAGTGCGAAGAGAAAGGCGGAAGAGCTGGAAAAGTGGGGGACACAATGCCAAGTCCAAGCAGCAGGAGTGAAAGACCAAACCAAATGGTTATGAATTAGAAAATTCTATGTTTTGCCTCCCATGAGCTATGCCTCTGGCAGTTGCCATCCATTTGTAAATTGAGTTTCACTTAAATGACATGGCTCCCCGATGAGAAGAATCCTGCCAGGTAAGCAATTTTCCCAAAAATCCTAGTCCCAAAACACACATTGAGTTTCAGAGAGACATTTACTTTTATTTGAAAATGTATACATTGTCTCTCACTTCAGCAATCAAAAGTATCTCACAGATTAGAGTGGCAAATATTGAAAACACTATCAAATAGAAAATGTATTCACAAAGGCCTAGTGAAGGAGTTCCAAAGGAGACCATCCCACCGTCTATGTCTGCACACACGTTCCTTCTTGGAGACATCATCTTTGTGTCCCGGACCTGGGTTTTTCAATATTCTGGAGGGTTTGCATTCAGAACCACATGATTTCAAGGTTCATGTCTCTTTCTAGTATATCACCTTTAATGAATACCTACAAGTTTGAGACCTTTAGTATGACTATGAATATATCTATAAAGAAATATAGGTCAGGTGTGGTGGCACATGCCTGTAAATCTAGCACACTAGAAGGCTAAGACAGGATCAAGTTTCGCTTGGGAAACTTAACAAGAGTCTATCTCAAAATCAAAACACTTTTAAAGGAATTTAAAACGAAAAACAAAGTGAAGGGGGGTAGGGTGGGGAGAGAGGGAGGGGTGGGCGGGGGGAGGGACAAAAGGAAAGTGGGAAAGGACTTGTCACCTTGACAAGATACATATGTGCACAAAATGTTCAACTTCATTGTAAACCTTAAATTTTGCACTTGTACATATCAATAAAATGGGGAGGGGAAAGGTACTTGTGATGCATCTCAGCGAAAGCTGTGCATTCCTGGGTTCAACTGCCAGTACTGATAATAATAATAACAATAATAATTTCCGACTCTTACAAGTTTAAGCACTCTGAAGTGTTGGGGTTTTTTAGGGTTTTAATATTTGCTGTTCTTGATAATTTGAGACAGCAAGGTGTGACTTCTCAGTCAGTGAAGGAAGTCCTATTTCATCCTACCCAGATTCAAGTGCTTGTGGCTGAAATTCATCACTAGTTTGAGTAACTATGCAGTCATATGCCAGATATTACCATTCCATTTTTTTTTAATCTAAGTAGCAGATAAACTGGCACTCCCACGCCTGCTACTTCCAGTGTGTCTTTGCCTTCACGATTATAGTGTTTTGGGACTAAATTATTTTGCAAAGCCTATAAGGAAAGCCTAAAGGAAAAGATTCAATTTAATATTACGATAAGGTTGTAATATTAGAATAAAAGTTCTGTGAGTATAAAGTTAGTTCCCAGTAAATGTCATAAAAGAGTTCACCAACAACATTGTCATTTAAAATGCACTGTCTAAAATAAATTTGGGAGGACAGCCAATACAAAATGCAGAGGCTACAAAAGTCCTACACAGACAAGTTAAAGAGAAACTTTCTTTTGCTGTGATCTTCTGGTTTGATCACTGATTGGGACTACCCCACCCACCCTCTGAAAAAATAACTAGCATATTTCCAAATACAAATAAGGTGCTCTGAAAGGCCCTATAGATAAAATACTCCAAGAAAAGGCACAATATTTGGAAATGCATTATAGCTAAACATTGTATCATTTTACAGGCTAGTGAGACAGTCTAGGTTTTTAAAGTGTTTTTAATTGGGTTCACGATCAACAACTCTGACTAATGAAAGCTTGCAGGGCCTCCTGATTGGGGCAATATATGTAAACTGCTTTAGAAAATAGCTTTGTCTGTTCCAAGAAGTTGAAAGACAAGGAACATTGCCAAACTCGTTTTTGGAAGCTAGCAGTATCCTAATACCAAAACCAAAGACTTCACAAGGAAACAAACCCATAGACCAATCTTCTTAATGAACACAGATGGAAAAATTCTTACTAAGATATTGACAAATAGAATTCAGCAAGTTACTAAAAAGACCATACACCATGATCAAGTGGGCTTTATTTCTGGGATGCAAGGTTGGTTTAATATATGTAATTAATTAATGTAATGCACCACATTAACAAAAGCAAGAACAAAAGTCATATGATCATCCCAATTGACGCAGAGAAGGCCTCTGACAAAATCCAACATCCATTCATGATGAAAGAACCTTGAGGAAAATAGGTATAGAAGGACTTTATCTCAAACTTGTAGAAGCCATATATGCCAAACCAACAGGAAATATCTTAATAAATGTGGAGAAAATGAAAGCATTTTTCACTCAAATCAGGAATGAGTCAAGGCTGTCCACTCTCACCAGTCCTATTCAATACAGTTCTCAAAAAATCTAGCCGGAGCAATTAGACAAGATGGCAAAATAAAGGGAATACATATTTTTAAAAAGTCAAACTATACTTACTGCAGATGACTTGATTCTATATGTAGGAGACCCCAAAAACCCCACCACAAAACTCTGAGAACTAACTGACAAATTCAGCCAAATTGCAAGTTACAAAATTAACACAAAAAGTCAGTAGCATTCCTCTACACTAGCAATGAATTCACTGAAAAAGATCTGAGAAAACCAACTGTTCTCAATAGCCCCTAAAAAAATTAAATAGCTAGGAAAATCCTAACTAAGGAAGTGAAGGAATTCTACAAAGAAATCTATATTACGCTTTAAAAAAAGAAATCGAAGAGGACATTAGAAAATAGAAATAAATTCCCTGTTCCCAGATGGGCAGAACTGATATCAAAATAACTGTACTGTCAAAACTGATATACAGATTCCATGCAGTTCCTACCTACAATACCAACAACTTTCTTCACAGAATTTGAAAAAGCAATACTTAAATTTATACGGAACCAACAGAGACCTAGAATAGCCAAAGCAATCTTAAGTAACAAGACAAAATCAGGTGGCATTATGATTCCAGACATCAGTTTATACTACAAAGCAATGGTAATAAAAACTATATGGGACTAGCATAAAAACAGACAGGTTGATCAATGGAAAAGAACCAAAGATGTGGAGACAATCCCAAGTACCTTCAGCTACCTGATTTTTTACAAAGGGGCCAAAAACATACATTGGAAACAGACCAATGGATACACAAACTGTAGTATTTATACACAATGGAATACTGCGCATCTATAAAGTCCAACAGCATGGAGGCTTTTATGGGCAAATGGAAGAAACTTGAGAACGTCACGCTTAGTGAAGTGAGTCAGAAGCAGAAGGTGAAACATCGAATGGTCTCTCTGATATGAGAGACCCAGATCACAACTACTATGGAACTTAAAAAACAAAGTGAAACGGGAGGGTAGGGTGGGGGAGGGAGGGAGGGGAGGGGAGGGGGAGGGACAAAAGGAGAGAGGGAAAGTCCTTGTCACCTTGACAAGATACGTAGGTGCACAAAATGCTAAATTTCATTGTAAAACTTAAATTTTGCACTTATAAATATCAATAAAATGGGGAAAAATATACATTGGAAAAAGAATAGCCTCTTCAACAAATGGTGCTGGGAGAACTGGTTATCCACATTCAGAAGAATGAATCGAGACCCACACATATTACCATGTATCAAAGTCAAATCAAAGTGTATCAAAAACCTAGATATTAAGAGATGGAAACACTGAACCTTATGGAGGATAAAATAGGCAAAGCTGTAGAAGATGTAGGAGTGGGCAAGGACTTTCTAAATAGGACTCCTGATGCAAAATAAATAGCATCCAGATTCCACAAATGGAGTTATACACAATAAAAGTTTCCGCACAATGAAGAAAGAACCGACAGATTTAGAAAAAAATTCACCACCTGTACTTCAGACAGGAGGCTAATAACCAGAATATACAAGGAACTGAAGAAAAATAGACCCCTCAAAATCAAAGACTCAGTTAAAAATGGGCAACTGGAATGAATAGGCAGTTCTTAGATGAAGAAGTTCAAATGGGCAGCAAATACATGAAAAGTTATTAACATCCTTATCCATTAGAGAAGTGCAAATCTAAACATCAGTGAAACCGCAGTGAAAATTGTGCATATCAAGGAGTCGAAGGGCAAGCAATGTTGGCGAGGTTGTGGGGGATGTGGACCCTTTCTATGACGCTGGTAGGATTCTAAACTGGTACAATTACTGTGGAAAGCAATATGGAAAGTCTTCAAAAGACTAAAAATAAATATTCTATTTGATCCAGTGACATCTCCTTTCATTCCTAAAGAATTAAAAGCGATGCATAACAGAGATACGTGTACACCCATGTTTACAGCAGCACAACTAACAATAGTTAAACTGTGGAAAACATCAGAATATCCATTAACAGACCAATGGATTCAATACTGCGGTGTATGTACACAATGGAGTACTACTGTTCTATAAAGACAGATAAACTCAAGGCTTTGCAGGTAAATGGACACAACTTGAGACCATCATGCTTAGTGAAGTGAGTCAGACTCAGAAGATAAAATATCACATGGTTTCTGTCATGTGAGAAGCCCAGAACACAGGCGTTATGTAAAACTAAATGGGTGAGATAGTGGGAGTGGGGGCCGGATGAGGCAGGGAGCAGGAAAAACAAGAAGGGAGGTATTATAATGCTGTCACAATATGTATGCGCACAGAATTCTCAAGCTCAATGTAACCTTTGTATATTGCATATATACATAATAAATGTGATGAGGGAGAAAATAGCTTTGAAAGTCTCTGAAATTTATCATTTGCTAGCATCATTTGCTACCTCCCAAATTCTGCCCATCATTTTGTTCCTTTATAAGGTTCAAGAACATTTGAAAGTAGATGGAGATGCTCTTAAAATGGAACTATAAATTGACATAAGTTCACCTTCTATCAAAACAGGGAGCCATGATTTGCCTTCACTTCCCTAAAGACACAATTTCTTTATTTATTCATTTGTTTTTGAGACCTGGTCTCACTCTGTAGTCCAAACAGATCCTGAAATCACTATGTAGCCCAAGCTGGCCACAAACTCACAGCAGTCTTCCTGCCTCAGCCTCTCGAGTGCTGGGATTATAGGTGTGGGCCATCGCACCAGGCTCAGAAGGGGAATAGAACCAAGGGCCTTGTGCTTGTTAGACACACACCTTAACCACTGAACTATGCCCCAAGCCCAAAACAGAAACTGCTTTAAAAGAAATATTTCCTAGCACCTCAAATCAAGAAGATTTTCAGTGACATTTGCGTAAACATATTTTATTTTTATACAGTTGTATTTATTTTTGTATGCTGTTTCATGGTCAAATGGACATGGGCAAATTTAAGAAGTAACTATAAAGAAAAATGTTAAGTACTAATATTGTGGTCTGCAGGTAAGACACAAATCATTCAGTCTCAGAAGTGAACTCTGAAAAATACCGCCTTAAAGGTGAGACAATGAGCTGTGCCCACAAAGATCAACATGCATTTGAATAGTCCTTTCCTCCTAAAAGCAAGAAGAACCTCGTGCTCCTGTAACTTACTTGTGGCCATTTATCATCTTTTATTTGCGCAGGCTCTTGGCCTCTCCTGTCACTTATTATTAAGTCTCCCACATAATCCATTCAGTTGTGGTGAATGCAACATTGAAGTCTGAAAAGGGGAACTTCCCAGAAATATTCTTCATTAAACTCCTTATCTTTTCTCCCTATTTTATTGATATGTATAAGTGTGAACCATAAAGTTTACATTGATATTGAGCATTCTGTGCACGTACATATTGTGACAAAGTTACAAATCCTTCCCTCATCTTTTAATTCTCGTGTCCCAGCATGTTATTTGCTGCCTTGTTGGCAGCTGCCTTCTCTGCCTCAGTTCCCTGTAGATGGCCTAAGCATTGATAAGATTCCGCACACTTTGATTTTCCCACCTTTGTGAAGAGTTTCAGCCTTTTTTTTTAGCATTCCCACCCTTACCACCACTGACCTCACTTTGGGTGGGTAATTTACTCATTAATCCAGCATATTTGTCCAAATCAGCTATCTACAGGATGACACACTGTCAGTCATAGAGGAGCATGTATGTGCAGATTGAGATTATTAGAAAATAATTCTAAAGGAAAGGGCTTCTGATAAGTATTTATGAAAAGTCAGGCAACTTAGTAGCGTGGGGTCTTCATTCAAGAAGATGAATGCCTTTTATCATACTAAAAATTTCTTCTGGGAGAAATCTAATCTAAGGCTAATTCCTGTAGCACGCCACTCATTCAACTTCCCACACAGCTGAAATTAGATACGGTGCCGTCAAAAAACAATATCGTTTTTTTTTTTTCAACTAAGGGAGGAAGAAAGGGAGAAGGAAGCTGAAAAATGTCTTCTTTTGAACATAAAGAATGTGCTCTAATTGCTTTTTCTTACAGAGAAAATATTCATACTGTAAAGAAAGAAAACCTGGTGAATTAAAACCAGGAATCTCTCGCAGCTACACTTCTCTCCCATCCCCCCACTCCCATACGTTCACAGGACACCTAAATCGAAGAGAAATGAAGGTGAACATCACGGCAGGTTCTGTACCCAAAGCTAAATCAGCCTTTATACATAGATCCTTCTTCTGGCACTGATGTAGAAAAATCCAAACACGGAGATACTTAGGTCTGCAAATAACCTAATCTGCATACCAGATGGATCTAAGGGGGGAAAAACATACACACTTCTTCACACACATATTTTTTTTTCTGAAATGTGAGCATAGAAAAACAGATGCTTTTGCCTCCCAAAGGATCTGTGGGCCTCTCTCAAGTAGTCTTGTGGAGCAATTTCATTTCAAATTTCTAAAATTATGAAAATGTCTAGATTAAACATTAAATCAGGAAAGGAAGGACCTTTACGTAGAAAAACCAACTGAATAGCTTATAAAATACTTTTAGCCACTCAGTGGTACTCAGCTCTCAATTTCTCACAAGAGGAGATGACGGAGTCAAACGGATAGACTATAATTCACTGACTTCTTTGACAAATTATTTGATGCTATCTCATGGCTCGGTGTGTTAGTATGTTAGAGGCTCTCTCTTCTGCAAAGGGAACTCAGCTGTCTAAGCGTCAGTGAATGAAGATTGTGGCATTTTTTTTTTCTTCCAGATGTTGTATGTGAGGATAAAAAATAAATTTCCTTAAAACAATGGATTTTATCTACCTTTCACACATTTCCTTTTATTACATTTATCTTATTGCCATCATAGCAAGCCATCGATCATCCTCAACAGATTTTACAAAAGCAAAGTGAACACAGAAAATGGATTTGGGAACTTGCAATTCCTTCCTTAAATTTCACAGTCTACTGTAAAAACAGCTTTTATACTTGAAGTGCTGAAACCGATTCAGAAAGAGCTATTATAATTACTGTAAAAGCAAAGTTGAATATTCTCATGGTTACCAGAGTCATTAAATAACCAAGGGTACAATTTATGCCTTGTTCATCTATAACAGATGGAAAGAATAAAGATTTAGGACTCACTGAACAAGAACCACTCCTATTAAATACACAGTTCTTTCTTTTGTGCAACTTATTATACACAATCTTCCCATCCCACTCTTTTTCCATGATCTCAAAAAATTTAAAAAGGAAAGGCCAAGAGCAGGACATGACACTTTTTCCTAAAGAACCTCCCTTAGCTCACACAGGAGCACCATTGCTGTCCCACATAAGATGTCGAGATAACTGAATTTTACTCTGTTAAGTACTGGGAAAGAATTTGAGATGGAAACCTTTCTTAAAATATATTATACACATCTCTGGTTTTTTTTTTCAGTAGAAATCACTGAACACAAAATTACTGCCTGATGACTCAAGCATTCACAACAAATATCCATGATTATATGGTTCAGTGGCACAAAGTTGTCTGATTTGTTTTCATCCCACTCTTCTCCTCTAAGTCAGTCTGTCACTTCCTGTGCTACTAACGTACCTCTTTCTAATATCATTCGCTGCCTTCATACACCCCTTCTAGGGTGCAGCATTTGATTTATTGGGAACTGGAAAACCAAGATTGGTAAGAATTGCATGTTAAGGAAGAATTGAGAAGGCATTGAAAGCGAGAATGGAGAATTAATTATGGGCTTCAGGGCAACAGCTTCGTGCCACCTAAATGCTCCTATCTTTAGATAATTTTGCCACCTCTTCCCCTGTAAGGCTAGGTTTTTAAAGGATGATGCTGCAAGAGAGCCACGTCTAAATAAATCATTTGTTCTGAGCAGACCGGCCAGGCATGGATTGAAGGAGGCATTCCAATAGCTTCAAGTTCTTCTGAAGCAAACAACCCTCCCTCCAATGTCTCAATGCGTGGCTCCTTCCCACAGCCATACAATGCCATATACGGCATCAAACGCTTGTGGCTTGTGTAGTCTGAGCTGAGATAGCAAGGGCCTGATTCCAGATAATGAAATGGAGGCTCCGGAAAGCTGAATGACTTGCCCACAGTGAACCGGGATGAGGCCGAGCTCCCAGCTTCTCTTTCAGGACTCTTCTAGCACTGCTAGCATTCTCTAGTGCTCCCTGTCGCCTTTGCCATGCTCAAGAGGACACTGAGCTGTCGCCTACCCGTTCCCCTGGGGCTTCCTTTCTTTGTCCTTCCTAGTCTTCTTGTCACATATCCATAGGGATATTGCTCATTTTTCTGAGAGAACTCAAAACTCTCTTGGCTTTATTATGTTGAGGGCTGTCAGTGAATTTAAGATTCAACAAATGTATGGTCCCAACTTGCCACCAAAAGGTAACAAATGTCACGAGCGAAGTTGTTTCTCACAAGCAGACACTGAAGAATACATCCCAGAAGATATGTAACAGCTCATTTCGTGTCAGGAGAACATGAGAAATCACCTCCTCAAGACATTCATTAACTTTTCATTTCCTTCATAAATAATCAGTCAGAAATGTGGTTCATATTTTAAATTAATCAAAAACAGCTCTGTCATTTTCTCTTTCTCTCTTCTTCTTCATCCCTCCCCTCTCCACTTGCCCCTCCCCAACCTGATACGACTTGAGTGACTTGAGTGTTTCTAATGCCAGCATGATAAGCATAATAACCAAATGTGTCGTCCCACTTCTCTGGGCCACCTTAAACCTTGTCCCTTCCATGAAGCCCTCCCGTCTATCTCAAGCCTTAAGTCTTTTATTTTGCTACTACAAGAACTTAAAGAAATTGTTGGCATTTGACATTTAGCACGTACACATGCCCTTGTACTTTTGATGAGGTAGCATCCTAACAATCAGTTAAAAATATAAGTTAAAAATGTGATCAATATACCTAAAGTACTGCACTTCATAGCTTAGCTTAGCCCACTTTAGACTTGTTCAGAACATTTACATTAGACTAAAGTTGGGCAAAAATCACCCAATGCAGTCTATTTGTGGCAAATATCTCATATAATTTATTGAATTTCATACTCAAAGTGAAAAACAGAACAAACGCAAGGGTACTCATTGTTAATATACAGGTAATTTGCATTAAAGTTAGTTTCTACGGAATGCACATTCCTTTCCCAAGTATTCAAAAATAATAAGTCAAACTGTTATGAGTTGGGGAGCATCTGTATTTAGAAACCACCTTAAATACAGTCATCCTTCAGGAGATTGATTCCAGGGCACCCTCCCCCACCCCATAGTTACCAGAATCCTCAGATGTCCAAGTCCCTTATATAAAATGGCACCGTATTTGCATATGACCTACACACATCCTCCTGAATGCTTTATTGTGTCTAGATTACTTGTAGCACCTAATGCAATGTAAATGTTGTGTAAATAGTGGTTGCACTGCATTGCTTACGGAGAAAATGACAAGAAAAAACTCTACATGTTCAGTGCAGAGACAACTTTTTTCGTAGTTTCAATCTGTGCTCAGTCGAATCTGTGGAGATAGAACGTGCCAGTGAGTTTCTGACTGCACTGCCAAGGATGAGTTCAAGACGCAGAGAGACCCAGGCGCTAATATGCTTAATTTCTTTGGGCTAAGAAAAAATTTTTTTTGGTAAACTTAAGATTGAGCTAGTAAGACCTCACTAGACACATTAAAATCATATGCAACTTTATTTTTATTTTCTGTGATGATGGGGATTGAACTCAGGACTTTTTACTAGATGGACTACCACTGAATTATGCCCCTGGACCCCTGAGATCCTTTATGTATGAATGAGGCTGTTAAATTGTTTGGGGATTAAAGGCACATATAGCACCGAGTCTAGTGCTTGGAATGTATGAGGTGTTCAGATAGAGGGAGTTGTATTTATTATTATGGCCTTTCATAGATAGCTCTGGTTTTACAAAAAAAAAAAAATGAAAGAAAGTAAGAGGACAGGCTTTGTGGAGTGGGAAAGGGAGAGTGGAGGGGGTTAGAGGCTGGGAAGGGAAAAGGATACGATACATAAATGAAAAAGAAAAATATGTAGGTCTCATTTCATATGTGTACAATTCTAATGTCTTCCCAAGTTGTTTTGAAACCCACTGACAGCTGTGTCCACAGAAGAATTTATTATAAAGGGGATTAACAGCCCATTACTTGCATGGCTTATTCCCGAAATTGTTCCAAATATCATACTAATAACTTTGCCTTATTTTCTCTTAAAAACAGATTCTAAAAGTCTATTTGCTTCAGGCTAGTACAAAACATCGTTCCATCCGTAGTTGTGTCTTTAACCTCAATATTATTGCCCTCTCTGTTCTCACCACTTGCATTCAGTATAGTAACTTGAACATAATACTCACTAAAATATTTAATGAAATTCTTAATTAACCTGAATTTATGCTGTCTTGTTACAAGGAAATAAACATATTATTTATTTAGCAAAAAACATTCAGCCGACATGTTCGGTTGGACATTTTTCAACACACATATTTTGAGGTAATTAAAATGTATTTTGCAAACTGGAAGGTTTAGTACTAATACTGTGTTATTTATGAAAAATATGATAAGAATGATGACCATAAGGTTTCTAAGCATGAGCACAGTGACATTTTTAGCTGTAAAATTCTTTGTCGTGGGGACTGTTGTGAGCAGTAGAGGATGTCTAGCAGTATCCCTGGCTTCTACTCACGAGACGACAGTGGCGCATCTCCCAATTGTGACTACTAAAAATGTCTCCACGCGTTGCCAATGATCCCCTGAAGGAAAAATCTCCCGGACTGCCAAAGGTATTGTGATCAACACCCAAAGATATGCAGATAGTCACAAGTCTCAAATATTAATTCAGGAAAAGGAAGACACGCATTTAAGAACAGTTTCAAATAACCAAAAGAGACCTGGGTTAACCTGAAAATCCCATTAACCCCATTCTTTGAGTGCTCTATTTCCTAAGCATTCCAGATAACAAAAATGTTCTGTACATTCTATTTTCTGATTTATATGCAAGGATCAGCTCATTTTCCATCTCAACAGCTGAGTACAGAAATCGAGTTCATGGGCAGGGATCATCAGCTTCATCACTTTTGCCGTCTATTTTAGGTAACAATGATGCTACTGACCTGGAAGTGTAGAAGTATTTTCCCCTTGTTTTGACATTTTAACTTTGATGTTGGCAGTTTCTGTTTTATCTGACTGAAAGTGAAATGCAACAGAAAGAAACCTGGTCCAATTAACTGATTTTACTGCATACAAAAGACCTAACACCTTGTTGATCATTTAAAAGCATTTGTTCCTGCTATCCCACTGATTGTGCAATTGCAAATGCCTTTTATTGAATAAGCAATGTTTCTCATTTCTTTTTCTCTAGGTTGTAATCCTGGGGAAACATTCCAGAGGTTATCACTACATGCTTGCTAACCTGGTAAGAACAGTAGAATTTAAGTATCCCTCGGTAATATATTCTATTTAGTTTGTATCATCTGTAATCATCCAAAAAATATAAAATACCTAATGCGTTCTGTAAAAGCTTGGAGAAATGAGTTCAGTAAACATCAAAACCTGAATGCAATAGCTCTATTTTCAATTATGCTGCCTCTGTTGGAGCTGTGAGGCTGTGTTCTTTCCTTACTTAAAAAATAATTTGATATGATTCCTCACTTATTCTTAGATTCAATTGGGATTTGAAATGTAAACTGTTTTAATCAGTTTTGAAATGCCAACCAAGGGACAGATGACACAGGAAACTGACTCCTACTTGATCCAAGTGTATAGCAGGACAGAGTACACCTTTCCAGAAGCAGAGCATTGCCAAATCTTTTCAACACTAGATTCCACAGTAGGTTTTAGCAAGAATATTAAGTGACCCTGTCAAACGGGAAAGCACCTCTCTACTTACATAAACCAACTTGGATCTTTGCTTTTAAATATCCTGTGCCTTTAACATTTGGGACATCCTAAAAGCTAGCATTCCATTACGGTTATTTCATACCTCTTCTCTAAAAGAAAAATATGTTTAGGAATTAACAAAATGGTTTTTAAATTAGTAATATCTGTTTGGCAGAGGTTCTAAATAATACTATCTCCATGGAATAAAAAAGAAATGTTAAATTATCACTATAATACTAAGAGTGTATTAAATTATTACATGAGTTCTAACCTCAATTTTGTTTCATTAGCACAACAAAATCATGATCATTATAAAGCTCTTAAAGCGAAAGAATAGCAACAAAGGTGAAAGATTACTGTAATTATATTCTTAGATTTCTTAAGCTAAAGAAAATATCTTATTTTGTTTTAATAATGAATATTTTTAAGTTAGAAAGAAAATGTTACTAAACCTCTTTCTTAGAAAGTGTGTACATTCAGACTCTGTATAAGATAAGGGTTAAAGTGACTGCTTTCAAATTTTTTCTCCAGTAATTTACACAAAGTGGAACATGTCGGTTCATTTTAGGAATAAATGAATGAACTCTTATGGAACAGAAATCTTGGTTCTTAATTCACGTCTGAATATATTCAATTTGGTTTTTAGGCAGCTGATAAATAAAGGGTGTTTTGGCTCAATAGAGGCCAGGGGTCTATGGGAAGTATAGACATCACAACAAGGCACCTGAGGCCACGATTGATGACGTTTATTATTCCTTTCTCAACAATACATGTTTCCTCTCTCTTCCCTTCTTTCCTTTTGCTCCCCTTTTCTTCTCTTCTGCCTTATGTGCCCTAAAAAGCAAGGAAGTATATAGTATATGGTGTTGTTTCAAAATGGCGGTTTGACCTATTATTGAAAGCACATGAGGTGTTAATTGGACCCACACAACTTTTATTTTAATGGTGATATATTTCTGTAGTATTTCTGTAAAACCTATAAAAATTTCACATCAGAATCAAAATTTTATGGATATTATTACCTCAGACAGGACTAAAATAGAGATTTAAGAGAAGCAAAATGATTTTTAAAGCTGAAATAAACGATCAATTTGCATAGTTCCACAAAAAAAGTTGTCATTGTACATGGTTGACTGAAATTTGGAAAATAACATTGAACTGGCGTTCACAATGTGTGAGTTGTTACACTGAATTCACTAGAAGCTAGCCATGGGATCTTGGGGAAGGAAGTTAATTTCCACAGACCTTGGTTTCCTCACTGTGGAAATAAGGGTGGGGGTAAAGGTGGGTTTGTTCATGCGTTGGGTGGGTTCTTTCAAAGCAGATGCTCAGACATAAATAGAAACGCAAAACTATTATTGGGAGCAATACCTGTGAAAGACAAAGTGGAGACGTGAGTAGACGGAGAGAGGTTCAAACCACAATGCAAGTCTGCTACCGTCAAACCAGGGGGAAAGGAAGGAGGTTGGACCAAAAGAGATTCTGACCATGGTGTAGCTGTAAGAAAGTCGTGATCACCACAGCTAGGAGCTGTAGTGCAAGTAGTACGTGTACAGGAGCCCTCTGCTGCCCCAAACAGCCGACGACTGCATCTCTACTGTGCTCAGCTGCCAGGAAGCACAACTTTCCACTAGAAAGCTGAGGCAGATCCTGAACTCACTTTCATTTGAAGCAAGAAGCTTGCAGCAGTAATAACTCTCTGGGCCTGGAAACACACACCTGCAATCCCAGCACTTTGAGGCAGGAGAAATGCAAGTGTGAGCCTCACCTGAACAACTTAGCAACTTAACAAGACCCTGTGTCAAATAAATAATAAAAACAGCTGGGAATGTAATTCAGAGTAAAGGTCGTGTTCAATCTCCACCACCATAAAAAAGTATAAATGAATAAATAAAAATGTTAAATCCCGAGGCAATTTATTCTGAAAGGGAGAGCTAAGCTATGCACATCAGGGATTGTCTCCATTGGTCTAAAATGACCAGATGATCTGTGAAGGCCTTTCTTGTTCTAGAATTTCCATTTGGCCTCCTTTTTCCCACTGACAATTCTTCAAATGAGCCTTGGTTTCACCTTTGAGACCCAGAACTGACAGAAATGGCAGCCTGAAGAGTGATAAAGCTACAAAAAGGATCACTGGGACAAGGTTGGAGAAAAGAGTGGTTGATAAACTGAATCCTGAACACAAGATTCAAAATGACGAGACCTTGGGGGATGCCTCCTGTAAGAACAAGGAAAGTCTGTTCCTTCAAAAGGAAAGTAATGTGTAGCATCATGTCAGCATTAGTAGCAAGAACATGCACTCATTTATCCTGCTTCACTTCCTCTGGTGACCTTCTTTTCATTTGAACCCAGCCATGTGTTTCCACAAGTCCCTGTTCTCTGTATCAATTTACTTTTGGGCCACAAATCGGGTCTGATAATAATAATAGAACAGACTGTCCCTATCATGGCTTCCAGATTTTGTAAGCAAATAAAAATACCACAAACAACACCAGCAAAGACAGACACATGCAGAGTAAAGTAAACTACGTAAAAGTCATTTGTATTGTCCAAATAAAGGGAGAGGGAATGGAGCTAAGAAGATGTGTCCTTTCAAAATAAACTACCTGGCATTTCAAGAAGATCCAGGCGCTTGAAAGCTGAGGAAATACAGATAAAGATATAGATGATATAGATATAGTTGATGCAGATATAGATAGATAGATAGATAGATAGATAGATAGATAGATAAGAGACAGATAAAGAGAGAGTAGGCAGACAGACAGATAGAACAAACTCTAACCTGAGTCTTGATGTTACAACAACACGGAACCACTCCTTTCTTCCAAATGCAATTTCAAGAAAACTCACATTTGAAGAACACTAAGCTTTCTGGAATCACCTGCACCATGTCTCCAAGTGTCTGTTTTCTTTGATGCTGAGCTCCATCAATTCGGCAAAGATTTCCATACATTGTTGCAGACCTTCCTGGTAGAAATCGTAAAGTGAGAAGACTTGGAAAATCCATGAATTCTTCAACAACAGCCTTTGTGAAGGTCAGGGTGTGCATTTCAGAATGGACGACACGCTGCAGAAAATCTTAATTTGCTAAAAATTCTTAGAAATAACAAAACATTCTACCAGGAACACAGGCCAGAGATGTGACCCCTCAGGTCAAAAGTGGACATCTCAATAGAGCAAGTAAGTTTCTTATAAATTCTTTATTAGTTGGTGACATCTTTTGTTTTAGAGGATTGTTCCATTATTAATTGCTGTTTCTCTTCTAGGACTTTAGAACAGTGTTGGTTTTCTACTGTAGTCCAAGGCATAATCAGCAGCCTATCTCATGGCAAGGTCCTGGATCAGAAAGGATCTTTCTTTATGCTGCATTGCCAGGCATGTTATGTCTCATCATTTTTTCATAGATTTCAATAATGATAGCTCAATCACTACGCAAATAATTTTAGACTGAGATTAAATTTAGGTACAAAGGAGATAGATGGTATAGCACAATAAAAAAAGCAGTAGATTAAAGACTAGGACACAGGTTTGAACCCCAAGAATTCATTTAACCAGCCTTATGATAAACCAAATCTCTTCACACCTGTTTCTTAATTAGTAAAACAGAAAGACCAAATTACTGTTTCCCAAAAAATGTTTCATTTATATACAAGATGATGTTAGGTAGTACAAAGCAAAGTTTTTAAAGTTATTAGTTTTAAATTTATATTAAGTGTGGATTAGAAAAAAATATATCACCAATTCTGTCAGTTTTATAGGTGTCATACCCTAGAAAGAGCCTAAAGCACATACTTAGGCTTAAAAAACTTAATTAATGTAAAGAAAACTATTAAAGAAAAATATTCATATGGTCCACCTTTATAGCAAAGATTTTTTAAAAAACTCGTAAAGGTGGCATATTGTGGTTAAGATTTGGAAAACGTCCACTGCTACTTGTAGTTCCACAAGTCTTTCCTGGAGGCCAGTTTCGACCAGGATAGACCAGGCATGGTAGTATAGGCACAGCAGCTGAGTGAATGCTGATTACACAAACACGAGAGCCAACCCAGAGCTCTGTTATGCTTGGGGATAGAATGTCTTAAGGCAGACTAAAGCTTTAAAATAAGTCCAGATAGAAACAGGGGGAGGATATGAGTACCCTTAACTAAGTCCTAAACAAACATGAGGATCGATAGGATCGATCAAAATAAAAGTCTAGCTAGCAACTGACACACAACAAGTTGACTCAAAGTCAAGATGGTCCAACATGAGATGCTTGGTGCCCACCACCCAAAATAAGACCAAAAATTCAACCAGTTAGGTGTCCAAGGGAGAACAAAAGTGATAGAAGGGCTCACACAATTTTGCACCAGTTAAGCAATGCCTCAGAAGACAGTTATCCAGCTAGATTAGAGTCTGGTCCCACTGGGGGCGAGAGTTGTTGGCCCTGTAAATGTGAGTTGTCCAGCTGACAGAAGTAAAGAGTAACAACAGTGGGCAATTGAACAGGTTACTGTGCTAGGGGAGAAAAGCTGTTTTCTTTAGAGTTCTCATTTGATTATCTCAGAACTTCTATAAAGAAATATTTCTTGGTTGGCCATCTCTCCAAGCTTATGACAGATCAGGGAAAAAAAAAAAAGACAAAGTCTCAAGTAACCCATTGCCAACCTAGGTTTCTAAATCAGGTTGGTTAACTTATTGGTAAACACCTTGCTCTTCCCTCTTTACCGTGTAAGCATCACAGTGAGACAGAAGACTAGTCCTGCAAAGTCCTACAAAGACTAGTCCTGCAAAGACATGAATGTAAGTGAATGAAACACAAGCTATAAATTTATGAGAATGATCAAAGATAAAAGGGCTTTAAAATCAAGGACAGTTTTGTGAATCTGGAATTGAAATTTGTCCAATATAAAATACATCTTATCATCAATTACATCTCCATCCCCATCTCCTCTTCCTGCCACTACCTTCCCTCCTCTCTTCTTCCTAATCTCTCTCTCTCTCTCTCTCTCTCTCTCTCGTTCCCTCCCCCATCAGCTTCATTCATACTATTAGCATGCCAGGAAATAATAGGGGTAGCATGATACTTACTAGTTGATTTTTTTTAATTTTAGTAAGACAAAAGCATTACTCACAAAATAAAGAATAGACAGTCAGGAGTAGCCTAAGCCTGAAAAAGTGAACTTGCAGCTTACCAGATCTGAGAATGTACCTGAAACTGAAAAGGGCCTGCTTTGTTCAGAGGTAAAACCAATTCGAAGGAGATTGAGTCGTGCTGTTTTGCTTGCCAATAACGATTATTCCCTTCTGCCCCCTTCTCCTTCCAGGTCTTCTTGTTCTGTTCTCTACTTTCCCTTCCTTTGTTCTCCCATTTTGAATGTTCTAAATAAAAATTCGAATGCTCAAAGCCATGTGTTGTGATCACTGACACCTCAGCAGATGGCATGTAAAACACAGAGCTCACTGAAAAAGAGCCTGACTTTGCAGGCAAAGGAGGTGGGTTTGGCTGGAAAACGTCCCAGTAGGCCAGAAGGCCAGGGAGCCTAGTCACCTCCCCTGGGTACAAAACCTCTCTGGTGGTTCAGGATTCAGTTTTGTCTCCAAACGAAGACAGGATACAGAGGAACACCAAGGGACTGAGGAGTGGGGATTGGCTGGAGTCCAACTTCTTACTGTGCATTTACAATGCCACAGGCACTTGTCAGCTTGAAGTAGCCCATTTTGAGACACCAATTCTCGTCTCCTCAAATACCTCCACTATAGTAAACCACCGTTGCTATTGCTCTCTTCTCCCTCTCCTTCTCCCTTTGCTTCTCTCCCTTCCTCCCTCCTGCCTGGAATTAACAAGGAAAGATCACCTCCCAGCCAATGTCCTAACCAGAAGAGCTGAAAGAATTCTGTCTTCTTCCTCAGACTTCTACATCAGGTCCTCCAAGAACAGTCCCTCTTGAATCAGCCCCCCCCCCCCCAATTTTCATGGACAACAAAATAAACTGCTTGAAAATTAAATAAACTAAATAAGATGCTTAAAATATGAGTCCAATCTTTTAAGGATTGCATCCAACAGCTATAGTATTATCATGTCAAGCTCCTATAAAAGTTGATAAGGACTTACTCTCAATCTCCTTTCTTATCTCAAACTGATAAATCTAAATCGTGAACCAACACTAGTCCCCACACACTTTGGGTATGACTGCTCTAAAGCTCTTTATAGTAAGTATTTTTCCCTTATTTATTTGTGTACCAAAATCCTTATTCATTCCACTGCAAGAAACACAGAAAACAGTGTTCTTAAGAAACTTGTAACAGTATTAGCCAGACTAGGTTTGCCCCATTTCTGATAACTAGCACAGAGATAGACATGCAAGGAATTAAAGGAGGCAATGGGAAGTCAGTATTCTGTAACATGAGGCCTCAGTAGGTCTTTAGATAAGGTGACATCCAAATGCAGAAAGATCCCGTCACATGAAGGATCAGGGAAAGTTCACACGGAGGGAAAAAACATATGCCAGGGTCCCGAATTAGAAAAAAACTTCCTACCTCCCCCGCACTGTCAGAAGGCAATTTGGGCTAGAGCCAAGTGATCGGACAGATTACACAGGCTTTGTTAGGACAGGCTAAGGAATTCTAGCTTTTCAACAGCAGTGGAAATCCATTTACAAGCTTCAAGCAGAGAAGGGGCTGGATCTGATTTATGCTTTTAAGGAGATCAATGCCAAATTGGTTGAATTTTATCATATATAAATTATGTCTCAATAGAGCTGCTAGCAAAAAAAGATCAGTGACTATTTTCTCAACTAATAATACTATTATCAAGTTGTAATTATTAGTTTATTCATACAAATAACTTCGAATAGATGAAAGCACCATGAGGTCAGTGAACAAGTTAGATGAGGCTCGCCGTTACAACAGCTCTTACAAGATTCCTAAGGCTGCTGGTTGATTGGATTAGGGAATAAGACAGCTAGTGAACAACTCAAGCAACCTGTAATCAAGTGCTAATTTGTATGGTATAATCTTTTACTCTACACATTATACCCTCCCTGGAGGATGAACCTGCTTTTAGCTAAAGACTTGTGTCTTTCATTAGCAGCCTGATTACTTGAGTCACCACAATTATTATACGTTTCTGTATTGAAGTATCACCCAGATGAACAATTCAGATAGTACTGAAAGCAAAGCCAGTCTTCATCCAAGCTGAGATAATTTCCTTGGCAGCATTCCAACCCTCATTTTATTGCTTTTGTCTCTCATCTACTCAGGCTACCTTGTCCACTTCCCCCCTTGATGTATCATGAATTCAATGGAAGGCACCCAAACTTATCTTGTCTGATTTCCTGTATGCATGAAATGCATCCTAAGAATAGTACTACATAAAGGAAATCACCACATAACATCTTGAAGATAAGTGCTATAAAAGTGAGGCCTGAATATATTTATTTGAAACTCTCAATTATCCAGGCTACCTGAAGGAAAATGAATTGCCGTGTGTGTAATTTAAAGGAAATGGGATAATAACAAAGTCATTTGAGTCTTTTGAAAAGTGAACTATTTGGCTATTCGCAAATCAGGAACAGTTTGTTTGGGTGCCTGTAATTTAATCTCAGGCTGTGTAAAAGATGACCATGGAGAATTAACTAAGGTGGCTTTCGAGGTTCTATAGGAACTGCTCAGGCACAGTGATCATGGCTGATTTACATAGCATGTTCAAATATGAGAAATGGTGTATTGGATCAAACAGATGTGATATGATTAGGAAGTAAGAGATGCAATCAATAGAATGTAAGAGAACTCACAAATCCAAATGAGACTTTTTCCTCTCAAATGATTCACTTCTGGAAATCACACTCATATTTTCAACAAATAATCATTGTAGCAATTAGCCAACAAAACCATCGATTATAGCCAAATAGACTTGTGGAACTGGGCCTAGTGGCCTAGGCCTGTAATCTCCGCACTCTAGGAGGCTGAGGCAGGAGGATTGCAAGTTTAAGCCCAAACTGGACAACTTAGCAACTTAGTGAGACTCTGTCTCAAAAATAAATAAATAAATAAATAAAAAGCCCCGGGAATGCAGCTAAGTGTGAAGGCTCTGAGTTCAATCTCCAGTACCCACTCCCTCCCCACCCCACCCCCCCAAAAAAAACTGGTGGAATGTGGGGCAGGATGAGGATTGAACTAGTTTAGTCTTTTCACACAGAAGTCATTAAATATCTAATCTCTTTGAATTACATTAAGATGTCTATGAAATAATTAAATGGGCTTAACTAAAATTCTACTTAGCATCACAAGGAATTTGGGCCCTTGGAGTCGCTTATCAATGACATTGCAGAGGATACAAATATATTTAGTGCACAAGAGGCATCAAAAAGAATACAATAAAAAAGAAGAAAGTTCACAAGCAGTCATCAAAATCCAAGAGCCTATGTCATCAATCGCAAAGAAGAGCACCCTTTTGGTTAGAGGTGATAGAATGAATTTGATATAGAAGTTCTTAGTCATTATTTTACTTGTTGAAAGTGTTGTCAAGGACACAGAAAAGACAACTTACGCATTGTTGGTAGGAATAAAGATAAGTAAAACCATTAGGAAAAATGAGATGAAGTTTCCCCCTAAAAGGCTAAAAAGAGAACTACTATATAATACAGTATTCTCACTTTGGGGTGTACAGTGCCCCTTCACTTGTAATGCTGTTACAGCCTAAGAAACCCTTCGTAAGTTGGAGATGTGCTATGCAGAACGCACATTTAACATACATACCCAACCTATCAAACCTCATAGCTGAGGAACACAACACACTGCGGGCATGTGTTGTTGATTCCCCTCATGATCACATGCTGACTGGAGCTGTGGTCCAATGGCACTGCCCAGCATCACAAGTGGATCGTACTGCATCTTACTAAACTAGAAAAAGATAAAAATTAAAAACCTGAAGTATGATTTCTACTGCACATGTATCATTTTTGCATCACCATAATAATAAAATGTAAAATGTAAATTAAGGGCCCTTTATGCATACCAAAGAACTGAAATGAATATGCTTCAGGGATATCTGCATACCTGCATTCATTGCAGCCTTATTCACAGTCACTGAGTACGGTGTCAGCCCAAGGGTTTGTCAGTGGACAAATGGATAAAGACAATATGGCATGAGAATTTTCAGCTTCTACAAGCCTGAAGATTCCATATTTGTTGGTAACCTGGATCAATCTGGAAAATATTATGCAAAGTGAAATAGGCAAAATACTGGGGCTGGGGCCCTAGTTCAGTGGTTAGAGCCCTTTCCTAGGAAGTGGCAGGCCCCAGGTTAGATCCCCCACACTGCATATGCAGGGCATGTTGGTGCACGCCCGCAATCCCTGAGGCAGAAGGATGGCTATGAGTTTAAGGCAAGCTTGAGCTACATAGTGAGTTCAGGAATAGCCTGTACTATAGTATGAGACACTATCTCAAGGAAGGAGGAAGAGAGAGAGAGAGAGAGGGAGAGGGAGGGAGAGAGAGAGAGAGAGAACAACTAGTGATGATTTTACTTACAGGTGGAACCTGGGAAAGTTGAATTCATAAAAGGAAAGGATAGAACAATGGTCACCGAAGCTAGTGAAGGTGGGAAGGGAGAAAATGGGGAGCTGTTGATCAAAGCATACAAATTTTCAATAGATAAAAGAAACAAATGTCAAGATCTGTTGAACGGCAAAGTGGTTATAGCCAATACTAATGTATTGTATACTTCAAACTAAAAAAGATAGGTAAATGAAAAGATTAATTTCAGCATGCCACATTTTATATATATATATATATATATATATATATATATATATATATATATCAAAATGCCACACTATACCTCATAAAAGCATCTGACTTTTCTCAATCAAAAGAAATATTAATTGTAAGGAAGAAAAAACAGAATACTAGAAAAATGAAATAGTAGAAATGCCTATACCTATAAATGATAAAATAAGGACCTTTTCTAGACTAAGAAAACAAAGATACCAAGGTTGAAAATGGCTTGATGTGGCCTAGAGCATGTGGTCTGTTGCAGGAAATGACATAGATGATGCCAGGGGAGCAGAAGGCAACAGACGATAGAAGCCTGAGTGACAGTAATTGGAGAGTGTCTGACAAGAGGAGACTCACAGGAATGATTACAGCTGATTGGACTGGATGAGGGAGCTAAGTCCTTCTCGTGGGTGTTTCTGTCAGGGAGCACAAATGAGGATGTAACATTCTGGGAAAGATTCATTCTCAAGAGAGACCAGTAAGAGAGAGTTTCAAGGTTAAAATCTGACGCAGATGGTGACAGAGAACACCTAATAGGCAGATATCATACGTAGGATGCACGCCTTCCCCTTCTGCTCCGTACTTCTCACAGTCCCATCACTTTTACTTTGTAAGTCTGGGTGTTAAAAGCCTATCACTGCTTCGTTAGGTTTTATAGAAGTTTTGGGAACTCAAGGACTCTAAGTTCTCTATATAATGGATTTTGGATAGTCATCACCAAGTTCTGATGGCCCTAGAAAAGAAGGAAATGGGGACTCAGGAGGCAAGAAATGCTGCACCCTGAAAGTCAGGTACTGTGGAGAAGCCAAAAGCTCTCAGGATATCTCACTCTACGTCGTAATCCCGCCTTTCCACATTTACCTAATGGCTTTTAAAGTGGTGAAAAAAAAAATCTATGGGAAATTTAGCGAAGGCTTCCAGAAACCCAGAGACTTCAGTTTGTCCAATGAGCAGAGCAACAAATCTCACTTGAGATCATAGTATCAGGGGAAAAAAATCACAAGAAGCTAGGGAAGGCTAACAATTTAACCAGAGATACTTATATAAATAGCCAGATCCACACTGTCTAACTTTGTCTTATAAAAGACTGGTGCCCGATGGCCAATTACATCATAGTCGGTTGTGTAGAAAACAAGGGATCGAAATTCACAAAAATGATGACTTTGGGTGGCAAACTTCAAGTAAAACTCACCTAAAGGAAAAGAAAAACAGTGGATAGAAATCACTAACTTCTAATATTCCCCATCCTGCCACTCTCTCCCCTTCTTCCTTACCCCGCTTCCTCACCAGATGTACAGTGGTCAGATCTGTTGAATTCGTATCTTAACAGATTTTAAGGAAGTTTTTCTCAGTTTTCCAAATGCCAGGCCTATGGATGAGAAGTTCAAAAAAATGAAATCTAACAAGAAATTATAAGCGCAAAATGCTTTAAAGATAGAAGAAAGTAGGAGAAAAGAAAGAAACAGGCAATATAAGGTTTGGTGGTCAGCCCCCCTGAACCAGTGCCTTTGCTGCGGCTTTAGGAAAAATCAGCCCTTAATTTTCAAAGTGTCGTGGACTGTGTTTGTTCCTAACTATCATAATATCTAACAACCAATGAGGAGAAAGCAGAACATATTTTAGATGAAAACAACAGGGGCCTGTAATCCTAGGAGTTAGGAAGCTGAGGCAGGAGGATTGCCATTAGTTTGAGGCCAGCCTGGGCTACACAACAAGTTCTGGACCAGCCTGAACTACACAGTGAGATCCTGTCTCAAAACAACAGCAAAAAAGAGGTAGACTAACGTCCTCCCGCCTGTAACTCTCCAACTTCCTTCTTCCTCCTTTTATTTTCTCTGTTTACCTATTTGATCTCTTCGTGGCCATTTCTGTTATGTTAGTCTTTTTACAAAGATTCTAGAAATACTTGGCACTTATGTCCAAACTTGAGGTTAGTATGTGGTCAACGCACAAAGAAATCTAGCGAGAGTTCTGAATAAGGGAAATGTCTTAAAAGTAATGAGATTTTAAATGAATCAGATCCGGGAACCAGCCAACCCCTTCCTTTGGGCAAGTCTCCTATGTTTCTATCCCTTTCCTTGATGTTTTATTTTCCTTTTTACCTTCTAGGTGTTCAATGCACATTACCACGGCATTACTGTCTTGTTAGATGCTTAAGTGATATTTGGACTCCACAGTCCACCTATCATTTGCAAGAGATCAACTAAAGAAATAAACCTAGAGTTTACAAACAAGTGAAATGTCTTAAGAATATTGTGAGAAGAAGCAAAACAGAATCTGAAGCCAGAAAACTGCCATCCTCCGGTGAAAATTGTTTCTTCATAGTCTCCCTGTAATGGGTTCCCTTTTCTTTGCCCTTCTTACTTCCACAATCTGGGGTGGTCACTGCTGCTACACCAGTGGCCCTGCTGAAATTGTTGTGACAACCCAATCAACTGCAGATGGTATTTACTCATATAAACTACAGAATCTAGCAATAGGTGACAGAAAGGAGAGCATAATTTGAATCATATTAGAATGAGAACAGATGAACGAGGATTCAGCCAACTCTCACCCAATGGTTGGCACCATGCTCCTATCTTCCTTCACTCTATCTAGGATATTTATGTATTCACCTTTTTTTCTACTTCCTTGCCAAATTTTTGTCTTCTTTAATGTTATCTTATTTATAGAGATTTTAGTGTGGCTTTGGAAAATATTTCCACTTGTATCTCTGTAGAAAATTAGAAGAAATTAAACCTAGGAAACATTCATGAGAAAGTAAAATGGTGTCTGAAGAGCATGTGACAGGAAGTGAGACAGGACAAGAGCCAGTCAACTCCAGCCCATTGAAAAAAAAAAAAATCCCCTCTCAGTAGTCACTCCTTACTACAAGCTTGGCCTTTAAAAAACTTTCTTAAATGCTGAATATATGTTGGTAAACTGTGTTATATTAGTTCCTTGCTGAAGTTGTCCAGAGAATCTAGTCTCAGTTTTCTGTTCCTGCAGATTGTGTTTGTGCACATCACTCATGGAATCTAACAATGTGTGATGGAGAAGTGGCAGGCTGTGGGTCACGGTAAAAGGGAAACAAGTGAACCAGGATTCAGCCAACTCCTAACCTAAGAGAACATTAATTGATAGCTCCTAACTTGCTTCTTTAATAACCTTTGCACATCTCTTTTCATCTTTTACCTTCTAGACATCCTGTAGTCATTACTGTTGTATAATTTTATTTATACAAATTTCCATCTACTCAGCCAGACATTCCCTCCTACTTCTGGGCCTATAAGTGGTCAGCTCAAGAAATTAAAACAAGGCACAGCTTTTGAACAAGTTAAATGCCTTAAAATATTATGATAGAGGAAAAGAGGAAAAAAATAGCCAAGGCTTAGCCTTCATGAAAAAAACAACCTGCTAATAAACTTTCAATCATATTAGAAGGCAAACAAGTGGACCAGGAGTCAGTCAACTTCATTCTACTCTTCATCGCTCGTCACTTGATTCATGACTTTTACACATTCATCTTCCTGTTTCCTTTCTTGGTTTTTGGTGGTCGCTTCTGTTGCATTGGTTAATGTATGGAGATTTCAGTGAAGATTTGGAAAATATTTTCACTTGCATTTCTGCAGGTGATCTGGAGAAATAAGACCTAAGAAGTATGTTCATTCCTGGCAATTACATCCCAGATATGTGTTAGTCAGATCTTCTACATCAGTGTCTTTGCTGAAATTGTTTGAAGAATCTAAGCTCATTCTCTTATATCTTACACATTCTATTTGTGTGTACCAAACATATGATCTACAGAGAATCCAACTTCACTCTCTTATATCATGTGCATTCTATTTGTGTGCATCAACCACGCAAACTAGAAATCTGTGACAGAAAAGTAAAATATTTTTAAAACATATCACAAGGGAATTGCATGAGCCAGATGAACAATTCTTATCATCTATTTTAAAATGGACTCCCACAAACCACACCTTTTTTGTTTGCTCTCTTGTACTTTATAAGCTCTGTTATACAGCTAGCATCTTTGCTGAAGTTGTCTAAACAACCTAGTGTCAGTTTTTCTAGTCCTACAGACTATATTTACAATCTTTTCCTGCCTGTATTTATTCATGACCATTCCAGTTCATTTTACGTTTTTACCTGCTATGTAATCAGTGGGGATATTTTGCTTTTGGTTTTGCTTTGCTTTGTCTGTTTTTTTTTTTTTTTTTTTTTTTTTTTTTTTTTTTTTTTTTTTTTTTTTTTTTTTTTTTTTTTTTTTTTTTTTTTTTTTTTTTTTTTTTTTTTTTTTTTTTTTTTTTTTTTTTTTTTTTTTTTTTTTTTTTTTTTTTTTTTTTTTTTTTTTTTTTTTTTTTTTTTTTTTT